>MJUU01063616.1:0-21663 GCA_002080025.1 Modiolus philippinarum | reverse complement strand
CTATGGAAAAGACATTCAAAGATCTTCTTCTCAGAAACTACTAGTCCAATTAGAACCGATCTAAGCCACAATGGTCCTTAGGTGGTCCCAGCCAAAAAATGTATCTGGTAGGTCCGTACCTCATCCAAGATGGCCCCATCTGGAACATAGTTTTTACATTGGCCCTATTGATTTTAAGGGGAACCTCTGCCCACATTTTTGAATTTTTATTTGAAAAGTTGTCTGCATGTTTTAATTTCAGCACTATGTATTACTTTAATTATAAGGGGAACCCCCTGCCCAAATTTTTTTTAATGGTGTTCTGTTATGGGTTGTAATGGATGGTGGATCTTTCAGTTGCCATGGAAACCAAACAAGAATACTGTAATTTTAGAGAAAAAAAAGTATTCTGCTAAATGTTATATTTCGTTTTTCCTATTGGAAACGCCTTTTATCTATGGCAGCCATGGTCCAGGTGAGCGATACAGGCTCTTGAGAGCCTCTTGTTTAAGTACACTTTATATTATGAGACCTTGATTGAAAGGAAAATACTTGTAACAAACCGTTTAAATAAACGATAAACAGTTTTGATTATAATGTAATAATGAAACAATATTCTAAATTTATTTATTTATAATGTAAAAGTAAACGAGTAAAATGAAATTTAATTCATACTCCGAATTCTTCGAAGATAACCGAATCAATGCTTTACACGTTCAATATTTTCTGTAATATTAATAAATATACACGTCACAATTACCTAATTTGAAGTTATTTTTAATATTATTTTATTATTATTTTTAGTCTATTTATTCCCTAAAAATTGTAGTTGTATATGTAAAATATTTTTTATCCCGTTTATCTTCAGATAAATTCTTCAATATATACTTTGAGTTTCATTAAAATTCACAAGATATATTAGCATATGCATAGTATGTAGCTATGATGATGTTCGATAGTGGCATTTTTTTTTATATTTGTTTCTAATTTTTAAGGTTTTTCCTTTCATATTCTGTTCCATGATATGTGCAATAACCCTTTGAACTGTTTAAGTATTACTTTATTAATAAAATGAAGTGATTACACTTCATTATGCTTGGGTTGAAGTAATCAGTTCGCACCAGCACGATCGCGCACTCATTTGTAGAATACAACATAGATGTAGCGATGTTCAACATACAGCAATCAATTCCGCTCCAACAAATGCTAGGGCCGTCAATTTTAGACAAATTGTTGAAATGTAAGGAATATGCCTGTCCTTCGCTGATTTCGACTTTCAGTCTGGGTTTTATTATTTATATTTGTTCTCCGTCAGCTTCAAATACATGTTTCGGTTTTGATCTAGCAGAAGTGTTGATTCAATCTGCACTGAAGAGATATAAATTGTTGAAATAGCCATCTCTAGACGCTAGATTTGCAGAAAGATACTAGTTATTGAGACATTTGAGTCAGATCCACTACCATATATCTTCATTTAACATTTGACCCTTTTGAAAATTTTGTTAAATACTTTATATTTGAAACCGATATATATATCAAGTTGATAATTACCTGCCATTACTACTTAATGATAATCTACAAGATGTTTGATTTTTTAAAAATTATTTAACAAGAAAAGTGGCGACCTCAGATCTTTCATTGGACCCTGTTGGATAATGTTATTATTAGGTCAGTATCCAGGTGACATGGTACCATGTTGCCATGTTAGCCTCTGGTTTTAAATATAATTGATATGATGAGACCTTGATTGAAAGGAAAATACTTCTACCAAACCGTTTCAAAAAAAATGATACCGATTTCATAATGAAACAATAATCTAAATTTAACTATTTATAATGTTGAAGTAAACAAGCAAAATGAAAGTTAATTCATACTCTGAATTCTTCGAAGATAACCGAATCAATGCATTACACGTACGATGTTTTCTGTAATATTAATACATCACTACGTCACCATTATCTGAGGTTATTTCTAATATTACTTAATAATTATTTTTAGTCTAAATAATCACTAAAATCTCTTGTTGGGATTTTCTTAACTAGATGTTATAAATATAGAGGCAATTTTAGCAAAACTCGGAGAATACTTTGCAATAACTAATATATAGACTTGAAAGTGTACGAGTTAAAGGTTTGTCTGAGATTTTGAAAATTAAATTCTTGATTGAAAATAAACACGGTTTAATTATTTATTTGCCTGATATTTTCACAAAACCTGTTGATAAAAATGTTTGTGTACCTAGTACTAGTATTGGTTAATTTATTTGTAAATAAATCCATTTTCAATGATAACGTGATCTATGGTTTGGTTTTATTGAATCAACAAAAGTGTAAGATACTATCAAAAACTTCTAGAACCTTTTTTGCTTGATGTGTAAATTAAATTTAGGAAAATATGAATATTTTTACGATTTACATGTACTAACTTTAAACACCTGATTGTTGTTGGCTATGTGAAATTGTAGTTATGTAAAGTACTTTTATCCCGTTTATCTTAAAATAAATTCTTCAATATATACTTTGAGTTTGTTTAAAATTCACAAGAGACATTTAACCGTTCCATTTTTTTTATACGATGATGTTTGACAGTGGTATTTCTTATATTTTTTCTACTTTTAACAAGTTTCCCTTTCATATTCAGTTTCATGATCTATACGTTTATCTTCTGAACTGTTATTCTGTTTCATGATCTATAGATACGTTAATCTTTTGAACTGTTTAAGTACTATTTTATTATTAAAATGAAGTGAACTGAGGAATGTTAAGGTTGACACCAGCTCGATCCCGCATGCATGTGTAGTAAAAAACGTAGATGTAGCGTTGTTAAACATTTAGCGATTAATTCCGTTCCAACCGATGCTAGAGGCCTTTAGAACTTATATTTCGAGGTACATGTATGCACAAAGCTAATTTACTTCATATCCTATTATTGCTAACGAAATTACCAGGTTCCACATTACTTTATCCAAACAGCTTGTGCTTATTTGTATTTATAGCTTAGTTATTAGGCAAAGCAGGATTTTCTCTTGGAAGCCGTACTAAAAAAACTCGGAATATCTACTCGAATTAGGATAACTAGACATCAAAATTTCTGTGCATATCACATACCTGTTATATTGACATTTAAATTATGTTCATCAGTGGAAGGTATTGATAAAGGCATTATTTTTTTTACCATAATAAAATTACTCCATGAAAACAACAATGTTTTGCATTAATGGAAAGTTTGTGTCTTTTACTGATTCACTTGATGTCAGACCGTATCTATGAACATTTTGTAGTATTTTTAATAGATTGGATACTTTACACATTTGAATATATTTTTACGAAATTGTCTCTTTTCTTTTTTTTTTAAAGATCGTGTTACTTCTAAATCATGGCCACACCAGAAGTTGTGTGCAAAAACAAACGTTGTCGGGAAATTGTCAGAGACTTGAAAAAGTGTGATGTTGTCTCAGTGGACGCTGAAGGAATAAATTTAGGAAAAGAAGGACCATTGACACTCCTCCAGATCGGAGCAAATGATGGTCGAGTATATCTATTTGATGTATGCATAAACCAAGAGTTATTCACCAAAGGAAAAATAAAAGACATTCTGGAGTCAGAAAAGATAGTTAAGGTTAATATATATCAGGATTTTATCTCGAGATATCTAAGGAAATTGAATACATGACATATATAAGATATACCTATAAAAAATAAAGAAACAATACAAAGTATAATTTATTTTATACGATTTGAAAAAAAAGATACCCCAAAAGAAAGTAAAATATGCATCACGGAAAGTTTACATGATGTTCTTTTTGGATTTTCTCGCCCCGCAATGTTTTGTCAGTATTTTTTTTTTTCTTAATATTGTGCTTAAAGCACTAAAAGAAAAGTACAGATTGATCACTGAAATAGATACAAATGTAAGTTTATATTGTATATATCGCTGTTTACCTGCTTGTTTACGTACCTGGTGGACAGAAACTAATCCTGATTTGTAATTTTACACTTAATAGTAAATGCTTATAAAAAATTGTACTTTCTAAGCAAAATGTTCTCATATCAACATGGAAATTCAAAACCAGATTAGGCTCAGTGAAAACACATATTTATAAGTCAAATAAATGCTTGCATAAATATATCGGCAAACGATTACCGAAGCAAAAATGCTGAAAGGGGGAAATTCAAAATTATAATATAAAAAATCACGGCAATCTATATCCAACGCGAATTGAGACAGCATGACAAAGACAAAACAATCATACGTGAAGAACGCCACAAAACTAAATCACTAGAAGTGTGGACCCTACAAAAACTGAGGTATCACTAGGTTCTCCGGAAGGGTAAGCATGATCTGCTCCATGCGTGGCAGCCGTCAGACTACCAGCGAAAAGTCCAGTTTTGTAACACTCGGTATTTGTCAGTCCGGTATTAGACTCTGGATCTACCCAAAGATATCTATTCTCATCTGTAAAATAGAAACATTGTAACGGTTTGTCAAATCATAGTGACGACCGTAAAACATTGCAACAGTGACTGAACGTACCCTTGATGTATAAGTTTTTGAATCAGTAATTTCGCATTGTTGACAAAATCGCTGAACAAACTACAGGCACGGCAAAAGCGAATGAACCTATTATTGCAATATTACTTAAAGTATAATTTGGATTGATTTGGAGCTATAAGAAATGCCTGTATTGCTGTTTAACTATTTTGTCACCCTCATGGCCCTGTGTGACAATTATAGCTGATATTATGTACCCATAAGTGCAATTACTTCTAAATGCAGGCCATTACAAGTTATTTTGTGCTGTAATGAATTGTTTTGTCCAGCATATCACTCGTCAGACTTAGTCACCAACCATTTGATAATCTCGTATTTTCAACCGAGCCGTGATTTTTTTTTTCGCCCGCTGTGCGGGTCTTATTATTTTTTCACATATACACTATGTTAGAAAATTTTGTTGAGCCAGGCTTTTGCAGACTATTTCTTTCAACCCAGATGTAGGTACTCCAACGAAAAAAATGAATGTTCGCATTCAATGAATATAACGCTACAAAAAGAAAGCTATCTGCTTCAATAATAAGAAATAGAATTTTCAATCCTCCAAAAATTTAGATTAAGGCTAAATTAGCGTCATTAGAAAATGAAAATTTTTCCACTTCCGGTATTTTTTCTTCCCTTTACCAGTTCTTTTGAGAGCTAATGAAAAAAATGGTTCAAAATTATTTGGAGTTGCGGCTCTCTGGTCACTAGTTGACATCAACTACGAAGAAAATTCAAGAAAGCTGAAAAACTGCAAAAAGTTAAAATTGTCGTGCACCTACGTGTATCCATGAATCTGTTTGAAATTTTGCAGTTGAAAAGTATGAGTTGTAATTTAAATACAACTTTTAACGTGTGCCTTTAATTATGTAATTGTGCAATTATTGTGCAATTAATTGTACATCCGACCGGATGCTGGTCAGAGAATTTTTGGGGCTAAAATCGGGGCCAGAAATTTCTTTTCTAAAAAATACCACCGGCAAACAACCCCGGAATATCAAATGGTCCGTGACTAACAGATGTGTACATTTTCTGTGTTGTTCACCTTTATTTTAGATCGCTGCCTAAAATTGGATAACAATTAATAACATTTTAATTTATCATTTTTAAATGCTTTTATCTGAAATAGGTTATGCATTCAAGTCGAGGTGACAGTGCTGCTCTCTACTTCCAATTTGATATACAACTACAGAATGTCTTTGATACACAGGTAATTCGGATGGACGATATAAACAACCTTGCATTTGACTTTTCATATACATTAGTACAAAAAAGCCATCGAATAGTGGTCGAACTGAATGATGAAGTTAAGATAATTTTTAAGAATCACCAAAAAATTGTTAGAGAAATAAAATAAATTAACGGTTAAAAAGGGTTAACAGTTTAACTTTAATTCATATTTAAATACACATTTTGTCTTGCTATAACAAAATAATGAAACTGGAACTTTTATATAAACTGTTTTCTTTTTTTTATAATATAAATTGGTTGTAGCAGCTTTTTTCCTTTTGGGGTTTGACAAGTTTATTCACGGATTGCTTTTTATTTGTTCGACTGTGTATTGAACAATTGGGATAAATGATCAATTTTCCTTTTGATAGATTGCACAATTAGTTATTGAAGAACATAAAGGCAGAAAGATGCCACCATGTATAAAGTTGGGAGAAGTATGTCAACGATATTCAGACACTGTAACAATCTCAGAGCAAAAGGATACAATTAAGGTAGTCATCTTATTAAATATAAATAAGTATATTATATGCAAATATTAATAAAATTTTATCACGAGGACAACAAAACTGGTAAATAAATATTTTGTTTTTTTCCTTTATTAATCAATTAAATTATATTTAGTAAAGCCTGATTACTATCTTATAAAATACTTTAGTAAACGGATACGGAAAGAACATAGTGCATTGTAAGAATATGCCAACAGAATCAAAAACGTCAATATTTTTTTAATTCAGTCTTTAATTGAAATATGTGCCTTATTCACTTATCTCACATGAGGAAGATCATTTCAAGTAAACTATTTACATCAGTTTCTATAATCGAAAGTGAAAGTGAAATTTGTGTGATATGAAATTATTTCAATCTTGACGTCAAAGCAATATAAATGGAAAGTGAAAATGAAAATGGTTGTACTTGAAACTATCAACTTTTAGATTGTAGATTTATTTTAACTTTTATCTTCAGGAAATTTATACCAAAGAGGATGGACATTACTGGGCAAAACGACCATTAACAGAAGAAATGATAGCCTATGCGGCCGCCGATGTTACAGCGTTAATACCTGAAGTGTACAAAAAGCAGAAAGAGTGTGTATATTTAATGACAACTACTGTGATTTTTTTTTTTTTTTTTTGCTATTATTATTGTCATCCCTCGCTTCAACTTAAAATGTTTCAAAATGTAGCAAGTCGTAATTTATTTGATCACATGAATAAGTTGATCTGCACTGAGACATACATTTAAGTTGTCATTTGCAGAAATCTAATTTTCAGAAATCTGGGTATATAATCATTAGAGAGCAATGACAAATGGATACGTTTATGTATTGTGATCATTCTTAGTTTTATTATTCTTTAAAGATTGTTTAGTTTTAGAGTAGAACTATAAAAATAGAAATTCGGTAAAGGATATTCTGGAATATTAATAACGAAACTGGACTTTTTTTATATATTTTCCAAAAAGTTTGCAAAGTTCAATTTACTTTTTAGAAAACATGATTTTCGTTACATTTATTACACTACTTCTAATTGTATGTTTTGCGAAGATGTTAAAAGAAAAATTAATCAGTAACTCATGAGTTATAAGTCAGGGGATGTTAGATGACAAAATTAAGAATCATATCGTCTTGAATCATGTTTATAAATATATAATTGGATACAGCACTGGAACACATTTTTGTTTGTCTTATCAATGAAGTAAATACTGAAAAATTATCTATTACAGATATTTGGAACAAAATAACCTCCTTTCAAAATTTAATGGACGAGCCAAAGAAGAAGTGAATTTTCACATCGACAAGGCAATGTCAAAGCAGTATTACAAACGACAACAAAAGATATCGAGGAGCATTGTCGAACAAATTCCAGAAAAATACCCTGCCACAATCACGTACGAACAAATCACAGACGAAGATGACATTGCAGCGATTAGAAAGACAAAATTTGATGAAAAACATTTACACCCGTTCGTTAAACAGTTGAAAACAGAAGCGATAAAATCTCAACTCCAAGATTTAGACGATCAATTATGTGACAAGGAAAATGACTTTGTTCCTAAATCACGCTCCTATTTATTTTTAAGGACGTATGAGTTCCATTCAGACGAAGACATAAAATGCGACGCAAAACGAATTTCGAAAAGCATTTACACCAGAATCTTGGAAAATATGACTAAAAAATACAAGCCGGGAACATGTGCAGAAATGTTAGCATCGAATGAAAAAGAAGCACTGAATACACTCAGGCCAAAAGAAGTACGCGACAGAGATATAGATCCATTCTTGCTGAGTTTATATTGGCAAATGCAAGAAGACAAGTTAGACGCAGCAATTGAACGTTTTAGCGAATTTCAAGAAGATTATGATATTCCCGAAAAATTCTACAAATGGATTAAATATTGTTGTAGCGGAAAAGTGCCACGGCAAATCAATACCAAAGCCAGGAGACTTGTGCGAAATTTTGACAGACTGTTTGGAAAGGGAATAGTACCTGGAAGACAGTGGGATTCTGACTGATAATTGACCTTCGAAAGTTTTTATCATGTCATACAAATGCCAGCATACTGAAGAAGATAACGCTACAATTAATGTGAACAAACAAATAGTTAAACTGCAGCATACATATCATTAAAGTTTACACGATGTTATTTTATATGTTGAAATTTGTTGGATTATTTATTTTATCTTATTTGTTTTTTTTTTAAATATTTCTAGCAATTGTCTAAAGTTAATAATAAAAAAGCAGTAAGAAATGAGTGTTTTTTTCCAGATTTGAGAGTACATACTTTTGCTGTCGACCATTTTAAAGTGCCACGAAACACTCAACATCTTGAAGATGAATGAGTATCAAATTCAGTACAAAGAAGCAACAGAACTGTTTGTAACCGATGTTTACATGTAAATTTTTCTGTGCAACTAACCAGGCAAATGTCAGAGGCCGTTAAGGATATCGATATGTATTTGCTCATTAAGGTGACTCACTCATCACATTTTTTAATTTTTCTCAGTTTTCGGAACTCCTCTGGTTTTCATCAGTTCAATGGCTCAAAGAATTTGGAACACGGACCCAAACTTTTTATTTCATAAATGTCTCCAAATTAAGATACCTGACAAGTTTTCATAAGATTCTTGATATTACTTCCTAGCTTTTAGACAAAAAATAGGTAAAATCCAGATAAATCCGATTCCCGCCAAATTTTACTGTCGTCTATCACCGTTAAAAACGCACGGACCTATGTATTTCTTTTTACCATTTCATTTAGTCTACAATGCTAAATCAATTTAAATAGGTTTAAAGAAATCATTGATATAAACAGCATCAGGAGTGAGAATCCTTAAATGAAAAAAAAATGCAAATGATTTCATTTATGTATATTGTTCCATTTGCTTAATCTTACCATGTATTTATAGAGATTTTGGCCGATGTACATTTCCTCCATATCAATTTATTTGTCCACAAACATAGAAAAATGTGATATCTATTGACTTGTATACTGAATCAAATGTCCACGCAATATAATGAATTAACAAATACAAAAATTCCAAAGTTGCATAATTAACAGTAAATTTTGTAATGCTGTACACGTGTTTCAAGGAGTAACCTTTCATCAGCAGCATTAGATTAAATAATATGGGAAACCTTTATCAAAATATAGTCAGAAAAAAAGGTACTCATTACAGAATATACCGAAATAGGAAGCCAAATCTTGTACTAAGGACATGTACCGAGTGCAAAACACGGAATGAAGCCGTATTAAATTTAAGGTTTGAATTTTGATAAAACAGTAAATTTCTATAAAACGCGAGGTAAATTGTTATGTCATACAAGTCTGACTGTTAGACTGGTGATTACTTTTTGGGACCTCCGGTCCACCAGCAGTGGCATCGTTTAATCTCCTCTTTATAAATACCCACTATTTCCAAATGGAGAAATTGTAATTTTGGTGTAAGTACATGTAAAAGGGAATTTTGTAGCGTTACTTGGTGGTTGAATAGCTATAGAAATAAACAGAAGTCAAAATTTTTGATGGAAATAATGAAATAATGCGGAATTATATTCCAGCTATACGCGGGTAAGTTCAAAAGATGAAACCCTGTCTTTACACCTTGAAGGGTAATGTTAACCTTGTTAGGCAGATAGCTTTTGTTAAAGATAGATATAGTATTAAAAATTCACTAGCAAAATTTAAACCAGTTCCATGACATAACAGGTGACCTCAAAAACTTTCAAATAATGATCAATCAGAAATAACACTATTTTGATCAAGATCAATCATTAATAAAGAGTCATTTTATGAAAATCGAAGATCATGTTCAAAATATCACTGCTACAATGAGCAATATTCAAAATATGGTAAATATGGTAAAGACAACCTTAGGCTTAAACTAGTTTAACCCCGCCGCAGCAGGTTTGCACCTGTCCTAAGTCAGGAAATTTATTAAGCCTTTGTGTGTCTTGTCTTTTTTCTAGTTAGTTTACTTTATGTCTAGGAGTCTAGGATGATGTTTATTTCGCTGAATTTGATTACTCTTTATTCTGGGGCCGACTCCGACCTGCCATTGGGTGTGGGGTTTTCTCACCGTTCATTGAAGATCTTATGGTGGCTTTGGGTTGTTGTTGCTCCCCTTTTGGTCGTTGTCTCTTTGACACATTCCCCGTTTCCCTGCTTTTTTCTTTTAATTTAAAAAATGGATAAGTGATAGATAGTTGTATGGCTTTGTGTATTTCAATTGATAGATAAGTCGAAACCGTAGCAAGACAAGACAGCAAAGTACAAATAAACACTGTTTATTTGATGAAGATATACAAAAATACATATTGATCGTCTTTTATTAATATTGGGTGTCCAAGGTCTAAAAAGATTTCTGGGTTAACGGAATAACACACAGCTAATATTTTTTCTGAAATAAAAAATACCGAACTTACTGTGAATTTAGTTTCTGCATATGTCTCTTCAGTGCAGATCAAATCAAAACATTTGGAAATCAATGAACCGAAATGGGTGTAAAAGCTGACAGAGAACAAAATACCAGTATGATATAAATAGGAAAGCCAAACTCAGCTAAGGACAGAGCAATACCATTGTATGCAATAGGGAGATACTCATTAGGTTTAATAAAATTTTATTAAATTAAGATATTGCAAGTTTTCAAATAAAATCGGTTTTCTGGTCAGCACCGAAGTACTGGCTACTGGGTTGGTGAATATCCTCGAAGACCTTAAATTAAATTTTATATTTTTACCTGTAGTAGAAAATTGATTCTTTATTTCTCCTTTTTAAGGTACCTTAAGTCCAGACCTCAAGTATTATTTGGACAGTAAAAGAAATGTTATTTTTGGGTCGGTTTTATAAATTATCGTTATTTATGTGAAGGTGTTTTTAGTCTAATTAATCAACATTTACATTGAATGCAAAATAACTACACTTAATTTCCAATTTGATCGAAAATAGAAATACAAAATGTACATATGCTCAAAAAATTTAGAACTGAATGACCTCAGAGAGAAATAAATAAAGAGCCCAAATTTTAGTTAAACTTCTAAATTTTAGTTTATATGCAAACTGTCGCACTATGTATTTTTTTTTTTTTTTTTTGGTATACAACGCGAGAAATCTCTTGATAAGAAGCCCAGATCTCTATCCAAATTACCTGAATCTATTGACAATTCTACGTTGCTTGCGTTTTGAAGTATTTATATTTACGTAAAAAATCAATCTTCAATTTCAATTCAAACAGTTAAATAGGGTCATATTTCAATTGCAAATATCTTGTCCACTTTTATGTTATTAAAACCTAAACTTAGTTTATTTTGAGACGTTAGGCTTAAAGTTGAATTTGAAGTGTCCTTTAAAGAATTGTCTTATAAAACTCTGAAATCTACAGTTCTTTATACCCGAAAAAAACTGTTAATATTTCAAATGATGGACCTTAAAAAAATGCCAACTTTGAAACTTGCTGAATAAAGACAAAAGACGATCAATGTAAAAAGTAAACGCAAGAACTACATGTACCCATATACAATTAACGATGAATATTCAAATTTTGTTGCAGTCTTATTTGTGAAATGAACTAACTTTAATTTGTACCAAAATTTTCAAAATGATCCCATTAACATAAAATGTGAACAAAGCCAATAACTACGACATTGTCTTTTCGAGGCGCCATGGTCTCGTCTTTTCAAACATGTAAATATTTTAAACATAATATAATGCAGGTGTATGTTTTTCCGGAAAAATCGTCACTTGGGTACCCTACTATATATAGCCGTTTTTTTGTAAACGATCATTGGTTCATGCAATACTGACAATATACAGTGTATTTTACCCCTTTGTTGATACGTTCAAAGCAACCACGTGGGGTTTTTAACGCTTATAAAGGGTTTATATTCGCGCAACTTGCTAGCCGATATTTATTTCAGATGCTGTGGTGGTGTGGGGTCATAATATATCTACTTGGAAATCAAATTTCATTGATATCGGAAAATGTTGAATTTTCCCGCCTTTTTTGGTGGCCATTTTAAAAATGGCCGTCAACGAACAATTTTTAACATCAGTTTTGAAGTTACGACATCAAGACCAATTTGGAAACCAAATGTCATTGAAATCGGACAATGTTGAATTTTCCCGCTTTTTTGGCGGAAATTTTGAAAATGGCGGTCAACAAACAATTTTCAAAACCGGTTTTGAAGTCGCAACATCAATATCTTTTTGGAAACCAAATTTCATTGAAATCGGACAATGTTGAATTTTCCCGCTTTTTGGCGGCAATTTTGAAAATGGCGGTCAACAAACAATTTTCAAAACCGGTTTTGAAGTCGCAACATAAATATCTTTTTGGAAACCAAATTTCATTGAAATCGGACAATGTTGAATTTTTCCGCCTTTTTTGGCGGCCATTTTGAAAATGGCGGTCAAGGAACAATTTTCAACATCAGGTTTGAAGTCGCCACAGCATTACAAACATTTCATCAATTTACACTTAACCTTCATCTTCTATAGTTTTGGAAATAAAAGATGAAAAATACGAAAATTTTAATAATTCGGTGACAAAAAGGCAATTACTCCTACAAGGGTTTATGGATTTTCTTCAAAATTTCAGGGTGGGTAGATCTTGATATGTTGAACATTTTTGCAAATACACTTGACCTCTATCTGTTACACTTTTTGAAATAAAAAATAAAAAATGCAAAAATTTTAAAATTTAACGGAAAAAGGGCTAGAACTCCGAGATGGGTTTTCAGATTTTCTTCAAAATTGCACAGTGGATAGATCTCATCATGCTGATCATTTTTACATAAGTCAGATTTTTGATATCTGTAACGGTTTTCGAGTTATTAGCCAAAAACTGCAATTTACCCCTATGTTCTATTTTTAGCAATGACGGCCATGTTGTTCGACAGAGGGACAAACTGAACATCAGTTTGAGAAGCCATACCCTGATGATGATTCAGGCCAAGTTTGGTTTAATTTGGCTCAGCGGTTTTAGAGGAGAAGATGTTTGAAATTGTTGACGGACGGACGGACGCATAGTGATGGCAACAGCTCACATGGCCTTCTAGGCCAGGTGAGCTAAAAACAATCGTAAAAACAGTAAAATTCAGTTAGCAACAGGACTGAGTCAATTGTGAAAAATAAAACTGAAAGAACTAAATATACGGAAATAAACATGAAATCACAAAAGACTACTAGCAGTTAACTGACATGCCAGCTCCAGACCCATTACCAACTGAAAAATAAAATTATGTACTTTCAGTATACAGCTTTCATCCAGATTTCAGTAAATCAATTTTTGAAAATTTTTATGTACAATTTGTAGTTTTACGTTGGTCTCATTTTACCAATAAAACTAAAACAAAGTTTGAATATTCAATGTTAATTCATTGGGGTAGTTCATTTATTTACTTTTTATAATGATTTGTCTTTCGTCTATTTTTGTCAAGTTTAAATTTGGCATTTTGTTTTAAAGGTCTGACATTTTGAATATTTGCTCCCAAAGTACGAGATGTTCTTTTAAGAACTGTTAATTTCAAATTTTTATAAAAGGATTCTTTAAAGGAAACCCTAAATCATTTTTTCAACCTTACCTCTTTCAAATAAACAAAATGAAAGCAAAATAAATAAATCGTACTTTTGTTAGTGGTATAACTTATCTTTTACCCCTCCCCCCTTTTCCAAAAAAAAAAAAAGAAACAACGTACCGACATAAAACTTAGTGAGACCGTTAAAACTGAAACAAACCCTATTTACATTATTTGACTAGGCTTCAGCCTGTCAATATTTTACGAAAGGATATGGAGTAAATGAACATGAGACCATAACACATATGTCAACTCCAACTGCAACAATTTAATGAGCTGTATGGCCATTTCGGAAATTAATTCCTCATCAGCAGCACTAGAACCACTTTAAGTACATTTGTACAAGTACATCCTCAAGTACATTTGAGGATGAATGAATCGAGTTATTTCGCTTTTTGCACCGAAACAAACTACCAAGTACTATGGTGTACGTATCAAATAAAAATTTAGCAGTTTTTATGCCCCGCCACGAAGTGGAAGGAGCATATAGATTCACCCTTGTCCGTCCGTCCGTACATACGTCCGTCCCGATGTTAAGTTTTGCGTTTAGGTCTATATATTGGCAAGCTCTTGTAGTAGTTTGGTAATATTGAATCAATACATGCACCTTGATTAGTACTACCAGATTCACCAACAATTAGCTAGGGATCCGTGACCTACATTTTACGCTTGAGTGACTTTTGTTAAATTTTGCGTTAAAGTCCATTTCTCAACAACTACAGATAATACCAATACGATGGTTCCTCAAAGTAATTGCCTTGATGAGTACTACCCAAAACATTGACAGTAAAGTAGCTTTGACCTATATTTTACGCTTGAGTGACTTTTGTTAAATTTTGCGTTAAAGTCCATATCTCAACAACTACACATTATACCAATATGATGTTTCATCAAATTCATTGCCTTGATGAGTACTACCCAAAAACATTGACAGTTAGTTGGCTTTGACCTATATTTTACGCTTGAGTGACTTTTGTTAAAATTTGCGTTGAAGTCCATTTCTTAACAACTACACATTGTACCAATGGGATATTTCATCAAATTAATTGCCTGGATGAGTACTACCCCAGACATTGACAGTTAGGTAGCTTTGACCTATATTTTATGCTTGAGTGACTTTTGTTAAATTTTGCGTTTAAGTCCATTTCTTATCAACTACACATTGTACCAATTGGATATTTCATCAAATTAATTATCTGTAATGGTACTTCCGGATGATTCAGTGACCGGGAACTAAATTTATGCCTGATTGACTTAGGTTGTCTATTGTGATAAATTTGTCGGCGGGGCATCCGTGTCTTATAGACACATTCTCTAGTTTTAGCAAATTTGGGCTTTTTATTTGTGGATAAAGTGTATATTCCATACATAGTTTTTGAACATATGTATATTTTGTATTTGTAGTTTCGTTCAAATAAGAATGTTTCGGAAATAAAACATAATTATTACACATTCAAGGTGAAGTTAATGTAGACTCAAATTTACCCCGAAAATGATACCTATAAATGAGTAAATTCAGTCACAAATAACTTGCATTCTATGGTTCAAATAAAAAGTTTTTAATTACTAGATTAGAAAATGCTACATTTTTAATAGTTTTCGAGATAACATATCCGAAGCTGCTTTAAAAAAAACGAGAAATATTAGGTCGTGACCACAGGAATTTTCAGGAGCATTTAAAACAAAAGTTAGCCGTTTGTGATTCCATTAGCCCAAACTCAAAAACCAAGCATCCTTTTGTACCTCGGGCACACCAACTAATTTTGATGCATCGACAATTCGGTGGTATTGTAGGTACTTAGGCAGATGTGATTACATTTCAATTCTTTCATTGATTAATTAAAATGAATTTTATAAGCTTTTTGAGTTGAAAACAACGACAGTAGAATACTGAAGGAATAAGGAAAGTGATTATAGGGTCTGTAAGTCTCGTAATGTGACACCGAGAAATCACGATAAAATTGTAATTTGAAAACGTTTCCCGCCAAAATATGACGTATAAGGATTATGACGCTCAAAGTTTTTGCCTGAAACGTCATATATTTTTGTTAAAAATGCAACTTTTGGGTACAACTTATGTGCCCGGAAGTTTCAAAATTGGACGAGACTTACAGACCCTATTACAAAAATCAAAGTCCAGAGACATGGCAAAAACGGGAACACAGAAAAACAAAGACCAAACAAGGACATGAGACAGCCACAAGCCACGGAAATAAATAGACGACATTCAGCTACTACAAAGACACTGGCCAAAAAGCTGCTTAGTCAGGGATTTGTTCAACCTATGTTAATTTCATCCCTCAAGAAATTATATGGCAGTCACCCTAACATCATTGAAAGATGTGAAGTGTCAGTATCCCAAATGAAAGTGGACATTTTCAGCTAGATTCACGTCTTCCCGGATTTGACTACCGATTTTGACATTTCATTTTCCTGGATTAACTCACTCACAGTGTGCTGTTAACAGAACAGGACATGCTTATCCTCCCGGAGCACCTGATGTTACTTTCAGTTTCAAAACTTTGTTTTGAATGTTGTGATTTCTATTTCTGTGTTTTGTATCTGTCTAACGTCATTGTTTTCTGTGTCGGGTGTCATTGTTTTCTGTGTCCTCGTTTTGGCCATGTCTTTGGACTTTACGCTCCTTTGTTCCTTCGTTATTCTACTGCCGTTGTTTCAGAATTAAGACACCAAGGTTGATTTTTGTTTATATTTTGCTTTATTAATTTCCCTGCAGATTAAAATGTAGCGTATATTTTAAGACTGTGTGTAAAAACTCTTATAATATTTCAAAAATGTACGAATTAATGCAATCGTATGGAATAATGAACAGTATTACAATATTTGGATAGTTTATTAAGCGAAAATAACATAATCATAGAATTAATTAATTAGTGTATTTTATTATGCATTTGTGGGTGCATTGTTACAGTAAATGTACAAAAAATATTATAAAAACGGTTGACTAATTGCACAAACTTTTTAAAAGTCAACTGCAGATGTCAAATTGACCTCTCTTCTCAAATAACGGTTCCTAGACGAGGAACTGAATAGAAATGACTCTACTACCCAACAAAAAGTTATATTTGACATTTATGTTATTTTTGCAACTGAAAGTAATGTTTCTAATGTGATGGCGGAAAAGCACGTAATGAGATAAATAAAGTATCCAATGAAATACGACAGCTTTAACTGACAAACCAATCTATTGTGGCTTTCTTCTTATCTTGACCACGACTTTCATGTTTCCCTACTGTCCAACGCGTACGATCAATTCGGCCTGTTGTTGATGCGATCATAAATACCCAATATGGTTTTGACTTGAATGATATTTTGGATCCGTTTTTCTTAAAGCTGACTGACCGGACATGCTGGGCGCCTATGTTTTTATTTTCTGGGCTCAAATCGAAGTTATCTGCATTTACCACGTGTGTGAACGAGTTTCGCGTCTGACAATGGGATTTGACAGCAAGGCGCAGCGATCTACCAGCTTTCACATTTTTAATCAATGATGACCTTTAACCATGGCTTGTAGCACCATTTTTAGAGTTTGAAAACACGTGCTTCCAAGGCCTTGTATCGACATACCATTTCACTCTTTGCCTACCAGATGATTTCCCTCGATTGGTATTGGAGCAAATACTAAAGCGAATGGTTTCTATTTCTCTGTTGTAGCTACCAGTTGCCAGTACCAATACGCATCAGATTGAAAAGTTTTCGTATTAGCTTTCGAAACATGTCCAAGTACTTGTGCAGTTACAATACCGTTCCATACAATTAAGTCGTCTGCCTCAATTGCATAGTTATTATAATACAATAGTCTAACCCGTCTACCATTTAGAACAGCTGCTCTCAAAAAGTCCAAAGATCCATCAATTGCATTCCCATTTTTGTCATGTTCATATGCTAATGTCCAGCACGTGTCTGCGAACCATTTCATTGGTTATTTGTCACTGGAATGCCCTCTGTCTACATGTGCGCCTACATTCCAACGTGAAACATCACGGAAACCATTACTAGACCACATTGTAAACCACCAATAAGAATTTTTTTGGAATTCTATATGACCGTTGGATGTGAAAAGTTGACTAACATGCCAGAGATGCTGGCCTGATATAATCGTCTTATCTTTGTTCCGATCTATATTTGTGAGTTCAACAGCATATCCTCTTTTGGCGTCTACAACATGGATTTCTGCTCCGTTGTCAATTGCTGAATTCAAATCCACTAAACTGTCATACATCTTGTATCCATTTTCAGTGTTGCAAAAAATTGGTTTCGATGGTTTGGAATCGCAGTCTAGATTTCTGAAATTGAATTTGATAAATAAAAACGATGTTGCAGCACAAAAAAAAATAATTATTTAAGTCTACATATATTTTTAAGCACGAAATAGTTTATATTATCATCGGTTAAAGAGCTAATATTGTGAGTTGGTTCACAAGTAGAAATTTATTATACGGTAAGGCGAAGCTTGTAGCTTAAAACAATATGCGCTGTATTTCTTCATTTTTTTTTTTTTTTTTTTTTTGGAAGTTCTTAAAACGCATTGTGTCGTATCCTTTTGTCTAGAAAATGATACCAGGTTCCATTTAATACATAAAAACGCAAGGAATATTTCATAATTTCGATTATTAAACTTAACAACTTTGAATACGATTTTGAAAAATCGATATTCGACACCAAAACCGGACCTGACTATATATATTCAAAATAAACAAAACTTGGATATGGGATGTTGTCTCCTTGACATTTACCCCATTTCCTATCTTTTTCAAATGTACCAACAATCGACAAACTTTGGCTGAGTGGTATGTGTCTACACCTCAATTTTCTATTTGCTCATTGCACATGATTTATCGGACTATGACAGTATATACAATTCCGTTATGCATGCATAGGGAACATTTGACCTCAGGTCGCATGCATACGAATCATCCCGTGAATACATTCTTTGCTGACCAGCAATTAATTTATTCATGGTATATTTTCAATAATTTTGAAGCTTTTTATGTGTTTCCGCGAGGTATTGGACTTAAGACTGCTTAATTTCTGCATACTATAACTTGAAATGATGAATTCATTTGGAAACAAAAAATTGAAAAATGCACCTCATATTGCTTCAACTCACACTGTAAGCTTTTAAATCAATGATAACTTTTTGTTTTGTATGTGACCTTTCCACGAGTTTTTTCGATAATCATGATTATAGAACCATTCTCGTACAGTACGGGTTAATTTCTCTAACTCTCAAACGGTACCATGTTGAACGACTGAAAGTCTATGAAAGCAATTATTATTACCAGTCTGGAGACTACCACACAAAGAAAATTTACATAAAAAATAGAATATATCACTATACATGATAACTTAAAATGGTTCCGCGGAACCTAGTGTCTCGCCTGCGCACTCCACTTTCATAATTATTTGGCTTATATTAGGATGTTGTTCCTGAGAAGAATTCCAAGAAACAACTTGTCTTTGAGAGTATAAGAAAATTTACTAATATTGGAATAAAAATTTTGAAATCTAACCAGTGAAAATATTTGTTTTGACAAATTTCATCCAACCATGGTTTCTAACAAAAATTCCCAAACATTGCTTGTCTTTGAGAGCTTCAGGAAATTTACCAAAATTGTAGTAAAAAATTTTTGAAATTCAAACAATGAAAATATTTGCTTTATCTAAAATTTTATTCAAAAATCATGGTTGCTGACAACAATTCCCAAAAATTGCTGGTCTTTTAGAGTTCAGGAAATTCACCAAAATTGGAACCACATTTTTTTTTAAATTTTGCTAAATTAGCTTTCAGAATAATGTCTCATACAAAAAAAAATGGCTAAAATATTCAGTTTAAACGTATTTATTATTAAATAAAGAATTACATCTATAAACATCTCATAATTTTTCATGTACAATACTGGATCCGGAAACAAGCACAGCTTATGAAAACTCCGTCTCCATGTTAATGTAACAATAATAAAATATAAATACATTATTTGATGCTCTATGTACATATACCAATATAACAGTGATTAGTGCTATAGTCTATGTTGACAATGAAGATAGGAAAAATATATGTGTAAATATATAAACATGTATTAGAGAAGTCAAATTAAATAAATTCTAATTGATATATGAAAAAATGATACCAATATAGAAGGATTGAGAACAAAAAAGAAGAAAAAGTAAATACAGGAAACTAGAAGTGCATATCAATAAAATCTTTTACTATTAATAATATACATGTACTTATGAACTTGTAAAAATAACTGTTTTGCTCATCTTAGAGAACAGAAGAACCGAAAAGCAACGTGTTTTCATCAAAATTTATTTGGAATGGTAGGGATAAAAATGTGTTGTTTCTCTATACACCTAAGTAAATAGTGCGAAGTAGATTCAATGTTTCCACATACACAATTTGGAGAGTCTATTAAATTTCGTGCATACAGATGTTCACGAACGGAGAGCAATTCATTCGTAGTTGGGCATGTATATGGAACGCCATAGCTATCATATGTTCATATAATTTTTTTTGTTCTGTCTACTTTATATTTCATAATGTTAGTTTATTATGTTTTTATGTTGATTTATCATTTTGTTCTGTTAAATTGTATTCTTGTTGTGTTAACTGATTGTCTTCTTGTTATGTTAACTTATAATTTTGCTGTGTTAAATCGTCATCTTATTTTGTTGTGTTAACTTTTCTTCTTGTTATGCTAAATTGTAATTTTGTTATGTTAGAGTGTCATTTTGTTGTGTCAAAAATGCTTTTGGTTGTGTTGATTGATCATTTTGTTCATATCAAAGTTCTTGTTTTATCAACTTATTATTCCATTATGTAAGTTTATTATTTGATTGTGTTGGGTCACCATTTTGTTGAGTGAAATTGTATTTTTGTTATGTAAGCTAATTATTTTGTTGTGTTAAATTGTCATTTTATTGTGCCAGATAACTTTTCGTTATTTCAATTCGTCATTTTGTTTTGTTACGTTTTGGTTTTATTATGTTGAGAAGTAATTTTGTTATGTTAAATTGTCTTTTGTTGTGTCAAAGAAACTTTTTGTTTTGTTGATTCATCATTTTGTTTTGTTACGTATTCATTTTGTTACGTTGAGTACGTTAAATTCATAGGTTTTTTGTTACGTTAGTTTACCAAACAAACAATAAAAAAAAACAATTTGATAACGTCAAAAATTACCAAAAAAAACTTATCGCTTGGAAATTTTAATTACTATTTCCCATGAGACTGTTTCGACACTGTTTTTTTTCTAATGAAATCAATCATTAATTTGATGTCGACACGACATCAAACTGGTTTCTCTTTACTTTTGTAAAAATCGAATAACTATATATGTTCACGAGACTGATGTCCCTCTCTTGCTTAATCTTTGTTAAGTCTTCTCTATGGAGGGGTATTTCCGCCACCAGAGAAATTCTATGCTGTAAATTTTATCTTCTCTTTTTATTGTTTTCACTTTCCTTATCCATAATTCTGCATTTTCTATATTTTATATTATTAATTTTAGGATATTAATTTATCATATTTTATATTCTTTCTTTAAATGTTCCTATTTCATCCCGACTTCTGCAGTTTTTATATTTTATATTATTGTTTCTAAAACTCAATTTGTGTTCTTTCTTTAAATGTTCCCATTTCTATGCTTTGTTCGTTAAGTTTTAAATTCTTCTTTCGCGACATTATATCTACCGTGTTAATTTCGAAAAATTTCATGTTTTATAATTTGAAAGAGAAAAATTCGAAGTAAGTATTCATTGTGCATCATTCTTTAACTTTATATTTTATCTTTTAACTTTTGTCTTTGTATTTTTGTTTTTACGT
>MJUU01063614.1:1306-27266 GCA_002080025.1 Modiolus philippinarum | reverse complement strand
TGTGTTATGGTCTCATGTTCATTTACTCCATATCCTTTCGTAAAATAATTATTATTGACATATTTTCATGACGTTGTTTCATCTCTAATTTGATTAGACAAAAACGTATGTTCGGTTAAAATTGTTTACTTTTATCAAGGTAGAAGTATGTTGAAAATATATGAGACATACAAGCCCCATTTACATCCACAAGATTTAAACCGGTATGTAATTTTACATGTTTATAAAACTACACCAGTATGTAGAAATTTTATTTTGTTATGCATTTAAATGCATTTAGTCTGTGGTGTGTGTATTCAATTAAAATAATGATTTAAAAAGAACCAGAAGTGAAAAGGGTCGAAAAACTTGCAAAAATCAAGTTTTCATCATATATTGGCAATGTGTAAGTTGACAGAAAAACATAAAGATGAAGTGTTTTTTTTTATCAGGGTCCATTTACAACTTCTCCTATAATAGGCCAAAACGCAAAAATAGACAAAACTATCAGAGAAGTGTGAATTTTAAAAGAGAAAAGTTCATTTTGTGTTCAACAATATCATTGTCTCAATCAAGTGGTAAGACCCTTTTCTTATGTTTCAGAAGCGGAAACAGTATTTTGCAAGGTGTGGATTTTTTTTATCTATGTGCAAGTATTTATTTACACTTGCACCTAACCTCAAGCTTACATCCTTTGTTAAGTTTAAACATGTAAGCAGTTGCAGTTACCTGCAGCATTAACACACTAGTACCTGTGTGTATTGTCTTCATGTTTTATGTACTTCATTGTAAGGGTACTCGTCTTGATAAGTTGGACTTTTTTCTAGTTTGATTTTTACTGTGAGTCTTTTTGTGTATTTATTTTTTAGCCATTCACCACACATAAGGAGAGGGTTTGGATCCAAGAAAACGAGTTTAACCCCACCGGAATTTTTGCGCCTGTCCCAAGTCAGGAATATGTTGGTGATCGACTTGTCCGTGTCTTCTTATAAAATTTTAGTTTCTTGATATTTGGGTTATTGGATGTGGTTTGTTCCCATTGATTTATCCACTTTTTTACCCTTTTGGGGCCATTTAGGGCTTGCTATATGGTGTGAGGTTCCTCACTGTGTTGAAGACCGTACGGTGACCCCTAGATGCTTTGTTTTGTGTCATTTTAACCTGGATATGGGATGTTGTCTCCTTGACATTTACCCCATTTCCTTTCATTTTCATAGTATACAGGTTTGTAAAATCATGCATGTAAATTGGGCTTTAACATGTTTATAACTAAAAGGGTATTTTTGTATTTTGTCATGGTTCCAAAATAATAATAAAAAATATATATAATGAAGATTACATAATACAATGCAAAATGTAAAAACATATACTAATTATATAAATAAAATATTCTTTCATGGCAAGAACAGAAGATTGTTATTGTGTATGTCAGTGTGATTGGTTAAACTATTTCAGCTAACAACTTAATTTCTCAACATCATTTTCCCAATCACACATGATTTCGTGTAACAAATTATAATTATCCTAATAGAGATTATAATAACAGTTTTTAAGTATTAATCTTGCAAGTAAAGAATTTATTTTGAATTTTAAAAACCATTGTAATATAACATATTAACAATAACTTAATGGCTGATTCAATTAATAATCGATATACTTACTATGGGGTATGAGGAAAGTTAATTGTTGGAGGCCTCATGGTGATTTCAAGATGAAGAAAAAACAATAAAAGCGTTGTTCATTTACTTGGTTTTTACCATGTTTTCGTAGAAACTTTGTCTCATTTGCATTTACTCCATATCCTCTCATTAACCATTTAACAACTTCTAAGATTCTGAAGTATACAGTCAGCAGTAAATTTATTTTCATATATATTACAAGACGGATTGTCTTATATTAATCCGTTTCCAATACATACATATAACCTTACACTAGTACATTTGCTCAAGGTTTACAAGATGACAAGAGATGTGATAGTAACAGGTTTGTGTAATAATATTCCCTGATTTCTTGATATCGTCTGCAATGAAGAAGAAAATGCTTTACTGTTTCTACCTGCCCACACAAAGTGGAGACTGGATCAAGTTTTTACTAAATAAATCTTGGTTTAAATTAAAAGTGTGGACCCAAATTACGTCTCGCCCGTCCCTACATAGTCACAAAATTGGTGTGAAAACTCAAACTGACTAAATCAGAAAACTGAACATGTTCCCTCGACTGTGAAATTAGGATAACTGACAAAAGCAATATAGCACACTGTCATGTATCACCTAAAATCAAAATGCCAAATATCAGTGACCTACCACTGATAGATACTGAAATACGAAACATGTTCACTAGACCATGAAAATGAAGTCAAGGGCTAAAGCTTAATAGCAGGTTGTCGTGTTCCATCTAAGAAAATATTATTGACCTTACATTAAAAGATAATGGGAAACTCAACATGACCTCTGGACCATGAAATTGAGGTCACAGACAAAAGCCATATAGCAGACTGTAATGTAATATCAAAGACCAACCTACATATCAAAAAATCACTGACTTACCACTTAGTTACTGAGAAAATGACCTAATCCAAAAAATTTAACATGCTCAATAGACCGTGAAGTTGAGGTCAAGGTCAAATGCCATATGACAGACTGTCATGTACTATCCAAGACCAACCTACTTACCAAATATCATTGACCTACCACTTATAATTACTGAGAAACTAAGCACAAAACACTAACATGTTCATTGAACCGTGAAATTGAGGTAAAAGACAAAATCCATATAACAGTCTGTCATGTTATACTCAAGATCAACTTTTATACCAAATATCATTGACCTACTACCTATAGTCACTGAGAAAATGACCTAATCAAAAACTTTACACGCTCACTAGACAGTGAAATTGAGGACAAAAGCAATATAACAGAATGTCATGTACTACCTAAGACCAACCTACATTACATATATCATTGACCTACCACTTATAGTTACTGAGAAACTAAACTAACCCCAAAAACTCTACATGTTCATTAGACAATGAAATTGAGGTCACAGACAAAAGCTTAATAGCAGACTGTCATGCACTACTCAAGACCAACCTATATACCAAATATCATTGACCTAAAACTTATAGTTACTGAGAAAATGACCTATTCACAAAAACTGAACATGCTCAATAGACCGTGAAATTGAGGTCAAGGACAAAAGCCATATGACAGACTGCCATGTACTACCTAAGACCAATCTACATACCATATATCATTAACCTACCACTTATAGTTACTGAGAAACTTAACTAAGCACAAAAACTTAACATGTTCATTGGACCGTGAAATTGAGGTCACAAATAAAAGCCATATAGCAGACTTTCATGTACTACTCAAGACCAACCTATATACCAAATATCATTGACCTACCACTTATAGGTACTGAGAAAATGACCTAATCACAAAAACTTAACATGAAAGTTTACGTCGCCGTCGCCTTCGCCGCCATACTTTGTACGCATATGTCTCGCTTTCCGCGATTTTCCTTGCGGGCGAGACAAAAAAAAATTGTGTTGTGTTCAGACTCTACTGCCCGTGGGAAATTTCATCCCTTTTCAATCAGATATTTTAGAATTTACACAAAACTGAAATATTTTGCATTGTATAGCTATTTTCCTTTCTCGCAATACCAAATTTATGCATCTTTTGTCAAAAATGAATCCAAAAGTGGGAGATATTATATGTTGGTGCTTATTTCAATTGTCGCGACACAACATGTATTTTTCCCAAAATTACCTTATAAGACTGAAATATTTTGCATTTTATCCTTTTTCCTTTCTCTCGATACTAAATCTACACATCTTTTGTTAAAAATGACCTCAGAAGTGGGAGAGATAAGATGTCGGTGCTTATTTCAATTGTCGCGACACAACATTTATATGTAATCTTCCCAAAAATACCTTATAAGACTGAAATATTTTGCATTTTAGCTTTTTTCTTTTCTCGTGATACCAAATTTATAAATCTTTTGTCAAAAATGACCTCAAAAAGTGGAGATATTATTTGTCAGTGCTTATCATTTTAATTTTCGTACCACAGCATTTACCTTGTAAGATTGAAATATTTCATTTTAGCTTTTTTCCTTACTCGCGATACCAAATTTACACATCTTTTGTTAAAGATGACCTCAGAAGTGGGAGAGATTAGATGTCAGTGCTTATTTCAATTGTCGCGACACAACATTTATAAGTATTTTTCCCAAATTACCATAAAAGAGTGAAATATTTTGCATTTTAGCTTTTTTCCCCTCTTGCGATACCAAATTTATACATCTTTTGTCAGAAATGTATCAAAAGTGGGAGATATTTTATGTTGGTGTTTATTTAAATTGCCGCGACACATCATTTTTATGTATTTTTCCCAATTTCCCTTATAAGACTAAAATATTTTGCATTTTGGTTTTTTTCCTTTCTCACGATACCAAATTTATGCATCTTTTCTCAAAAATGTACTCAAAGTGGGAGATATTATATGTTGGTGCTTATTTCAATTGTTGCGACACAACATTTATATGTATTTTTCCCAAAAGTCCCTGATAAGATTGAAATATATTGCATTTTAGCTATTTTCCTTTGTCGTGATGCGAAATTTATGCATCCTTTGCCAAAAAGGAATCCAAAAGTGGGAGATATTGCTAATGCTTATTTCAATTGTTGCAATACAACATTTATATGTATTTTTTCCCAAATTACCTTATAAAGACTGAAATATTTTGCATTGTACCTATTTTCCTTTCTTGCAATATCAAATTTATGCATCTTTTGTAAAAATGAATCCAAAAGTGGGAGATATTATATGTTGGTGCTTATTCCAATTGTCGCGACACAACATTTATATGTATTTTTCCCAAAATTACCTTATAAGACTGAAATATTTTCCATTATAGCTATTTTCCTTTGCTGTGATACCAAATTTATGCATCTTTTGTCAAAAATGAATCCAAAAGTGGAGATATCATTTGTCAGTGCTTATTTCAATTGTTGTACCACAACATTTACCTTGTAAGATTAAAATATTTTTCATTTTAGCTTTTTTCCTTTCTCGTGATACCAAATTTACTCATCTTTTGTTAAAATGACCTCAGAAGTGGGAGAGATTAGATGTCAGTGCTTATTTCAATTCTCGCGACACAACATTTATATGTATTTTTACCCAAATTACCATATAAGAATGAAATATTTTGCATTTTAGCTTTTTTCCCCTCTTGCGATACCAAAAATTCATCTTTTGTCAAAAATGTATCAAAAGTGGGAGATATTATATGTTGGTGCTTATTTAAATTGTCGCGACACATCATTTGTATGCATTTTCCCAAATTTACCTGATAAGATTAAAATATTTTGCATTTTGGTTTTTTTCCTTGCTTGCGATACCAAATTTATGCATCTTTTCTCAAAAATGTACTCAAAGTGGGAGATATTATACGTTGGTGCTTATTTCAATTGTCAGGACACAACATTTATATGTATTTTTCCCAAAAATACCGTATAAGATTGAAATATTTTGCATTTAAGTTTTTTTCCTTTCTCATAATACCAAATTTCTGCATCTTTTCTCAAAAATGAATCCAAAAGTGGGAGATATTATATGTTGGTGCTTATTTCAATTGTCGCGACACAACATTCATATGTATTTTCCCAAAATTACCTTATAAGACTGAAACATTTTGCATTTTATCTTTTTTCCTTTACCAAATATACACAACTTTTGTTAAAAATGACCTCAGAAGTGGGAGAGATTAGATGTCAATGCTATATTTCAATTGTCGCAACACAACATTATATGTATTTTCCCAAAAATACCTTTATAAGATTGAAATATTTTGCATTTTAGCTTTTTTCCTTTCTCGCGATACCAAATTTGTGCATCTTTTGTCAAAAATGACCTCAAAAGTGGGAGAGATTATTTGTCAGTGCTTATTTCAATTGTCGTACCACAACTTTTACCTTGTAAGATTAACATATTTTTCATTTTAGATTTTCCTTTCTCGCAATACCAAATTTATACATTTTTTGTTAAAAATAACCTTAAAAGTTGGAGATATTATGTGTCAGTGCTTATAGCAATTGTTGTACCACAACTTTTACATTGTAAGATTGAAACATTTTGCATTTTATCTTTTTGTTCTTTCTGGCGATACCAAATCTACACATCTTTTGTTAAAAATGACCTCAGAAGTGAGAGAGATTAGATGTCGGTGCTTATTTCAATTGTCGCGACACAACATTTATATATATTTTTCCCAAAATTACCTTATAAGACTGAAATATTTTGCATTATAGCTATTTTCCTTTGTCGTGATAACAAATTTATGCATCTTTTGTCAAAAATGAATCCAAAAGTGGGAGATATTATATGTTAATGCTTATTTCAATTGTTGCGACACAACATTTATATGTATTTTTTCCCAAATTATCTTATTAAAACTTCTTTGAAAGGATGTTATAAAGTAAAATATTTAAAAAAAAAATGAACCAGTTGAATATTATATTGTCCAAAAATCATAAAAGTTTTAACGTTTATATCACAAACAGGCGAATCATACTGCCAAGTGATATTTTCAGAGAGTGTGTCGACATATATTTTGATTACTTCCCGATCGTATTAAAAATTTTGTTTGTAGCATCTGGGACTAATATAATACTGTTATGTTAGTCCCAGGTAGCATTAACCCCCGCATTAACCTTCTTTCCCAGATTCTTCCAACTGTTACTATCGTTGAGATATTGAAATAATCTTACTTTTTTTAAATCGTTGAGGTATTGAAATAATCTTATCTTGAAGGTGACCGTCGCTTCGAACCATGTGAAAAGAAGTAGTAACGATAAAAAAAAACTTTATATAAATATATATAAATATATAACAGTTGACTGCCGCTTCGTTTCCAATCGCCATTTTGTCTGTTAAAAGAATAAAATCACGTGATTTGTTCAATCATGTGACTCTCTTCACCAATGGGGATTTAGAATCCCCAGCCAATTTGTAGGAGTTTTCTTAGATATAGGATAGTAACAAACAATATATCGTGATGAGCAATAAAATTTGTTTCCAAGGATGCTGCATCAATTACAATGCATAGATGAGATATGTTTACACTACAATGCATAGATTAGATATTTTACTTAAGGTTGTTTAACATTTTTCTAAGCCTGGACTTGTATAAATTCTATAAAAATTTGCATTTGTGTTCCACATTAATATTGGTTTGGTTACGTGAAAAAATACCGTAGAGTATAAATGTATTCCATATTGATAACGTAATATCTTTTATTTTATCCTGTAAAGATCTAAGCATTTAAATTAAAATTTCACGTCTGCATTTCAAAGATCAATTAAGTCATTTAATTCAAAAGCTGAACGAAAGTAGCTATTGTAGGTTTGCATAATTTGACTTCTTAATTATAAGTATAGTTCTACAGAAAACCTCAAAGGAAATGATAAATAAAAAAACATATTGGCGAAGTACAAGTCTTTCTTACTCTTAACTAGTGAAGTAAGGGATCTTATAAGCACCATGAAAACCTACGGAACCAGGAGCAAATATTGCGACCGGACTCAGTCATCGAAAAGGAGTTTTAAATCACAACAGCAATATCGTATCAAATATAGATTTTCAAAAGGTTATACCATGAATAAAGCTATACCTAATGCATTTTTATTTTGATATATTGAGTTGCTATCACAAACGACTGCAATGGAAAGAGAGGTTTATCGTGCCATAAAAACCGTTAAATCCGGTATTCATTTGAAATGCCTTTGCCTAATCAGGACCATTGGTTGACAGTTTTCACATGGATGTATAATCTTGTAGCATGTGCTACGCTGATACACTCACTTTCGAAATAAACAAACTCCCACAGATTTGTCGTCAACACTGACACCAACTAACGTAAAGGAACGAACTGAGTCTCTAGTTTTCCGTTTTTCGTTCGGAAGATACCAGAAACGCATCATCGCCACTTCAGAAACGTGCTGATCATCAACACACCGTTTTACAATAAAGTTAGATTTAATTCCGTAGAGGAGACAAGGGTGATCTGTATTGAAGTCAGTTGATAAATCAAGATAAAAAAATTACCATGGAGCACATCGTAGACGAATTGTTTACTCGAGACCCGGAAAAGATGGAAGCCGATCTGAAAGACATTTACTATCATGTGTTGGTAATATGTAATTTTGTCTTTATCAACAAAATGTATCAATTGTATATAGTATTCATTCTACACGTTGCAATCCCGAATTAATTCCCATCACACTTCTTAATAATGCAGAATCACTTTCTTTTTTTCTTGTGACCAAATCCAAAATTACATTTACAATTCAATACAACAATGGTTACAAAATATCGGATTTAAACACGAAATCTCGGATTAAGTTCTACCTTGACAACATATTAATCATACCTTTGATGTTTAAAATGCAACATTTATTGGCATAGTTTAGAACAAAAACAACTTCAGTTTAAATATAATTCTTTTTTTCACTACTAGTATACTTAATCCTTTTAGTGGTGTAACCTCTTCATTGGTCTAATCCTATGGTAATATATACATGTATTACATTCGACTTACCTTATATACATATGGAAAATACAGTAAGTCTAGCCTTATAAAATTGTCTTACCATATGAAACCTGCATATGATACGATACTTTCCGACAACCTAATTCCTTGCGACAACTTAATCCGGTCGACATCTTGGTACTCTTGGTCCCTAGTTTTTTTAAGGTGTCTAATAGGTCACCTATCTTACTACTTTCCTATATGAGAGACAATGGCATTTTAGTTCCGAATTAAATATTCTTACAAAGATTTTTCGACATATTTCATATATATTGTTTTTTTATGCTTCAAATTAGCATAAATAAACATGTTTTTCTCGTCAAAACTGTGGTAATTCTGATATTTCCATTACTTTAGAACTTAAACTTACATTGACTCATAAACTTCTTATTTGGTTTTATCGTGTTCTAGAAACGTTAAATAGTGGTTCCTCTATTATTAGAGGTTTTGTTGACTGTACATATAGACTTATTTAGCAAACATCCAAATCTAGATGGATTCAAATGTTTCTGACGTCTTCTTCGGACAAATTTGCGCTGACGAGAATAAAGAAAAAGTAATTGTAAGAAGAAGAAACGCAGTAAAAACTATTTTTGTAAAGTGTTCTATGTGATTAAGAACACAATTTTGCTGACCATTTGTCCCATTCACGTTGAAAACTTTTGCTAAAATTCCATTCAAAACGTAATTTCCAAATGAATATTTCTCCATTGTGAAAATCTGAAAACAAAAATAGTTCTACACACGCAAGGCAATGACTGTCAATTATTTCAATTCTGAGCAGTTTTAATTTACTCTCCGTTTGAAGTTTAATGGAACTTTGAAAGATACTGGAACATCTTAATGTCCGTTATCGTCATTTTAAGTTTCATTATGATCCAGTAATGAAATCGAAAGAACAACCAGAGATCCATACAAATTACAAGCAAATAGCCGAAGCCACGGGTGGCAACTATTTCAAAAATTGCATCTTGTTTTGAGCGTAAAACAATACCTAGAAAGCATTTTACGTTTGATTTTAAGATATCGAAATTCTAATCTGTCATTAATTTAATTTAACTAATTTAAATATTTTCTAACCTTTTCACCATATCCACTGAAAAGCGGCAATTCTTAACAGAAGAAACAAAATAATGATTGAGCTTTTAACATTTTTATAGTTTCATTTAATTGCACACATTTTGCTTTTCCTTACGGAAGCCCATTAGTTTCAAATGGAGTTTTTTAAGTCTTTACAAAGACTTAAGAAAAAAAGGGAAACGGGGAATGTGTCAAAGAGACAACGACCCTAAGGGGAGCAATAACAACTCAAAGCCACCATAAGATCTTCAATGAACGGTGAGGAAACCCCACACCCAACGGTAGGTCGGAGTTGGCCCCTAAATAAAAGAGTAATCAAGTTCAGCGAAATAAGCATCTTCCTAGACTCCGATAGACATAAAGTGAACTAACTAGAAAACAGACAAGACACACAAAGGCTTAATAAATTTCCTGACTTAGGACAGGCGCAAACCTGCTGCGGCGGGGTTAAACTAGTTTTATTGGGCCCAAACCCAAGTCTCCTTTTTCTGTTTCCATTGCAGTAGATGGTTTTAAAAATTAATATATTTGATTGCAATTTTTAGGACATGGACTTAGTGTCAAGAACAGTTTTGGTGACACTTGCTTACAGAGAAATCTACCCAATTTTTCAAGGAACCAGTTGTAAATTTCTATTCAGTTTTGAGCACTTTCAATTGTTCCTCTCGTTTGCCTTTCCATTTTCAGTTTGAGGAAGAACAATCAGAAGGATATGTATGCTTGACTGGTCAAGGGTGATATAATTATAAGAATAATTTAATATTTAGCATGACCGATATTTATTAGTCTACACACAATTCGTTTGAAGGTTTTAATAATGAGAAACGCAACAAAAATAATAAGTCTACATTGATTCGGTTTGAATGGCTCAAAATATAACAAAATACCAAATGTACATTGAATTTAGTTTCTGAATTTAGATGGCCACGAAATGAAGTATTTCGTTGCTGGCCCCAAAAAGATCTCGTTTAAAAACATACAATATCTAATTTTTGACAAAATATCCTTCATAACTAAGTATTATCTTCCCCTCGCAAAGCTCTTTCCTTAGCTGATGTTGGCTTAACTGTTTAGTTCCTATTGGTAACTTTCTCTTTATCAACTATTGTATATATTTCTAAACGTTTTGATTTGATTTGCACTGAAGAGACATTAGTTGTCGAAATGTGCATATGCAAAAACTAAATTAACAGTAACTTCGGTATTTTGTTATTTATGACGACTGGACCTATGCCTCTGTTGGTGGACTATTAATTCCGAAGGTATTTACCAACCCAGTAGTACTTTGGTGCTTGCCCAAAAACCGATTCTGTTTTGAAATTTGCAATATCTTAATTTTAACAAAATTTTGTTCAAAACCAAGGAGTATCTCCCTCTCGCGCAGTGCTGTCCTTAGATGATTTTTGCTTCACTGATTAGATCCTATTGGTAATTTGTTCTCTATCAGCTTTAACACATATTTCGGTATATGGATTTCTAACTTTTTTATTTGCTTTGCACTGAAGCAACATAAGTTGTCAAAATGCGTATATCCAGAAAATAAATTAGCAGTAATTTCGGTATTTTTTATTCGTTTGTTCGTTAGATTTACCTTTTCAGTTTTGATCTGTGTTATTTCTTTCCACAAATCCAAGTAAATAAAGTATCTTCACCTTAACTGTTCCCTCTGAAAAGACATTAAAATTGTACTCTAATAGCTTTTAAGAATATATTTTATTCAGTGCATTGTCGGAAAATTGAAAGAAAACTGTAAAAGAAAAATAGTAATTCATGTAAAACGTTACAACAACATACTTACAATAAAGTAGAATGCAAAACGGGGTTAACAGGAAACACCTACAAAGGCTGAAAATTTCAATTACATGCAACAATCTGCTAGGGAAAAACACACAAAAAAAACAAAAGACAAACGTTAACAACGATAGGAACCCGGGACATCCTTACTTGGTACCGGCACTAACAAAAGCCAAGAAGAGTTAAACCGGTTTATGGGCACATAAACTTCCAATTTATCTGTCACGTTTCCCTATAGTATAATAAAAATAAAACCCACTACATGTAGACTATTAACTCATGACCACAATTTTGAAGTTAAGAAAATGACAATACCTAATTTTGAAAGTTGTGTCAAGGTCTGCGTGTCGCTAATCTGTCGGCTAGCTAAAGGAGCTGCGTATGTTTATAGACCACTGTCGCGTTACGGAAGTAAAATCAAACTCAAAAGTTCCAGAAAGGTTTGGTCGAGAATCTTCATGAATTTCAGCAGACATCGTCAGTATCAGTGAGAGGCCAGTATGTGTGTAAAATTTTCAGGTCACTAACTTTACGGATGCAAACGGATATACAAATTACAATAAAGGGTCTTGATGTCGAAGATACCTTTATATGTCTCTGCAGATGCAGAATATATGGATCAACGGCAGTAGAATACCGAAGGAACAAAGGAGTGGAATTTTCAAAAATCGAAGTCCAAAGACATGGCAAAAACAAGGACACAGAAAACAATGTCGTTAAACACAGAAAACAAAGACGTTAGACAGATACAAAGCACAGAAAAAAATAAAGCACTCACAGTGTGAACTCCAGTGAAACTGAGAATGACATCAGGTGCTCCGGAAGGGTAATCATGTCCTGATCTGTTAACAGCACCCGCCTCACTCTAAATGAGTCAGTCTTGGAAAATGTCAAAATAGGTAGTCAAATCCGGGAAGACGTTAATCTAGCTGAAAATGTCCGCTTTCATTTGGGATACTGACACGTCATATCTTTCAATGATGTTATGATGACGGCCATAAAATTTCTTGCGGGATGAAATTAACAATGGTTGAACAAATCCCTGACTAAGCAGCTTTTGGGGCAGTGTTTTTGCTCTGTTCAAAAATTCAATGTACAAACTACAAGCTCGAAAGTAACGAATCAAATGCGAAATGTAAATTCCATATGCTGGAGAGGTAGGTATATGATGTCGAAAGAACGAACTATCCATGGTCAAATGCAACATCGAAAACACCAAGAAACAAGGACACTACTTGAGAACGGGACAAAAAAGAAAAATGAAGACACACATACAGATGAACAACACGGACCCAATAAAAATCATGGGTGAGATCAGGTGTACCGGTAGAGTAAGCATCTCCTGCTTCTTATAAGACACCCGCCGTGTTGGACATCTCAACTCCGGTAGTAAAGTCAAATCCGATAGAGTAAAAACAAACTTTAGTTGTAGAGGGAAAGATCTGTTGTCATCTGGGAAACAGATATGCCGTAACGATCGACAAGATCGTGATGTCGGCCGTAAAACTTCTGTAGTGATGACTTTAAGTTTTTGGTAACGTACCTTTGCTTAAGTAGTCTATTTGTAAGCAACTGGGCTCTATCAAGGAAGTCGCTGTATCGACCACAAGCCCTTGAATAGCTAATGAGTTGTAAGAAAGGGAAAGTTCACATCTGGGAAGTTAAAATCACCACGCTAGTCGTAAGATTTTAAACGTCCATCTTTGTCAATATACAACAACAGATCGAAAGTAGGTGTATCAGTTGTTTCTTTAATTTCAAGCTCATTAGGATAGATCTGATGTAAATATTCCTTAAATTTAGGATATTATTAAATTTATGGATTTGATAACAGATTTTATACTAAGATAAAACAAGGAAAGATAGTCAGATTTATGTGTTTTTATTGCTATATGAAGAGATGAAAATAATATCAGATCGTTAAACAATACATGGATAAACAAATAAGTTCTACAAAACGAAACATTTCAGAAACGAAACGTTGTATAAATATCGTTACTAAACAAAACTCGAAATTTGTAAGAATTGTTTATGCAAATTAATACATGTATATACACCACAGATACATGTATGACCTAGTATATTATAAGTAAACGATTTTTTGCAATAAAAATATAAAATTCTAATTAATACACTTAAAACCAAAGCAATCGAACATCGCATTATCTCGAAATAACTTTATAAGATCTCAAGCAGTGATTTGAAAACAAGTAGAACGAGCAGTTGTAGGCACCTATCTGAGCAGAACTTCTTGAACAGATGCACACTTACCAATATAACACAAATAATAACAATACAAAATATCATTCATTTTAATGTATTTATATTAAAACAAAAAATGTTTTATACACCTACCTTTCAAAATGATAGGCCAGTTTACTCACTTCTAATCCTCTATATTTGCAAGAAAATAAAAAGTTATATTGAACTATAATGCAAACAATGTCAATTAAACTAATACGTGTTACAGAGACCAACTACTGATGGCAAGAGAAACTGAAATATATATACAATAAGATGTTAGTAAAATCAATAAGTGTTTAAAAAGGTAAAGCTGAAAATTTTAATATTTAATATAATTATGTCTTGAAATTAGCAGCAAAGAAGTATGGTCATTTAGTCATTAATGATTTTGTTCCAATTTTGGCCATTATCAAAATACTATGAAATTTGTCGAAAATTTGGTAAGGCACAATGAAGTTTCTGGTACGTGTGTGTCCCGGGAATAAAAAAGTTAATGCCACACTTGTTTGTTTCCTGACATATGAGCAGTTTTTTTTTTTTTTTTTTTTTTTTTTTTTTTTTTTTTTTTTTTGGAAGTATACAAATAATGTATAATGTCCTTCCGATTAAAAGTTATTTCAATATACAGCAAATTATAAAATTGAAAGCCTGAGTGAAAAAAAATCACGAGAGTGGCCATACGTATTAACCTCATATCTAGCTACCGCTAATTTTATTAAATTATAATAAAACTTTAATACCAGAGAATGCATACCAAAACCAATTGCAAAACATTTGTGTTTCCATACAAGTTTCTTAATAGAAAAAAAAAGAAGGAAAACAGGGAAAGTGTCAAACAGACAACGACCCAAAGGGGGTAATAACAACTCAAAGCTAATAATCTTTATAGATTATTTAACATGACAGTTAATTAATTTCTGTAATGAATATTCTAATTTTCTCTCTTGTAACGGTACATATTGTCGCACATGCAACATAGTGACGCCAGCGACAATATGTGCCGTAACATCCGTTACTGCTGATACACATCCGCAAGCTTATACCGGAGAAAGAAAGGGGAAAAGGAAAATTTCTAAATCGAGCATCTAAAAACACGACAATTCATACCAATCACGAACTTAAACAACAATGCAAAAGACACAAGAACGCCACGCTTCTAAAGCACTAGCAGCGTGAACCCAACAAATTTTGAGGTGTCATCGGATCATCGGCTCCGAAAGGGTAAGCATGACCTGCTGAAGGCGAGACAGCCCGTAACATCGCCATTTAAAAGTCTGGATTTTTCACAGTCTGTGCTTTTCAGGCTATTATTAACGAGTTAGGATGAAATATGTAAAGAAAAATGCCTTGCCCTTATAAATTACAAGTATGCATTACAACAGGACCATCACGCAAAAAACATGGCCGTTACGAAATAACAGGGCCTTTATGAGATTAGCTGGCCATAACTGGTTTCAAGACAGTGGCTTGTAGTTAACTTGGTGTCTGTTAAAAGCAAAATTATAATTTTAACATAATTTAACAGTACAGTAATAAAATCTTGATCTACCCAAAGATTGTAAGACTACGAGTGAAATATAATGTAATTGTCTGTCAAATTACAACTGTTTTGGTTTAAATTTGATTAATATAGTGCTAATTTTCCCCATCTTAATTATTTCATTCACTTTTCTTGGCTTATACGGAAGCCCATATAGGACCTATCAAAAATATTTTTGAATTCGTTATAACGAATTTAATTCCTTATAACAAATTTTTAAATTATTCATAACAGATTTTTGAATTTATTATAACGAATTAAATTTGTTATAACGAATTCAAAAATCTGTTATCACGAATTCAAAAATTTGTTATAACGAATTTAATTCGTTATAACGAATTCAAAAAAAATTTGATAGGTCCTATATGGGCTTCCGTAGGCTTAAACTACATATCGGACATAACATTTGTCACATCAAGGATGGGGCCTTGTCTGTCTATTTGTCAATCTGAATACGGGACTTCTAAGTCGTGTTCAAACGAAAAAAATCGAAACAGCAATACATTTATTTTTCTTAGATATGGTGTACTTGTACATGAGATAATATCTCATGTGTAAACTTTTTCAATTACTATTATCTAAACTTATGTTAATTCTAAAATCTAAGGTTTAACTTCCCAGATATTAAATACAGGAGTTTGTCTTTTAATGCCGTATGGGGTTGATAAAACAATTCCCCGTGTAAGAGATGTGTGCTCTTAATTTTTTCTTAGATACGGTGTAATTGTACATGAGATAATATCTCATGTGAACAGCCCATTTAAATTATATACAGATAAATTACAAAAATCGCGGTTACTTTTGTTTCTGCACATAAGCATTTCCACTCCTTGTATTTCTTTGGCCCATCTAAATAAAAAAAATGGCTGACAAAATATAAAAGAGCTGATATTGACCCATTAACCACGGGGACATAAAACAAACTTCTATATTAGCTAAGGACAGTTCTCTCCAGGGAAGATATTCTCGTTAGTTTCAATAGCTTTAGATTTTACAACTTTACACTGTAATATCTTGTTAAACAATCACCGAAGCAGTTCCAACCGGACTGATGATACGCAAGGTTACTCATAGTGTATCACTGAAGCAACCATCCAAGTGGAAATAAACGGATTAATATTGAAATTTGTAATAATTTAAGTGATGCTAAAAGTCAAGAGATAGCCGATTTTTTTATTTTGATACACATGCGATGCTTCCTATGCATAACTAAGCTTTGAAGTTAATTTAAATGTTTTAACCATATAAATTAAAGCCCTTTTTGACTTAGGCACTGTTAATTGTGTCTGTCTCCTTAAAAATGTCAAAAGAATAGTCTATTGGCATAAATGAATTTTCGTATGATTCTGTTAAATAAATACCAAATACCGAAGTTACTGTTAATTTAGTTTCTGCATATGCGCATTTCGACAACTTTTGTATAATCAGTGCACATCAAACCAAAACATTTGGAAGTCGATTGATCGAAAAACTTGTAAAAGTTAAGTGTTATACAAGAAATATTGAGCGATCAAATAAATGATTTACATTTTTGATTTACTAACACCAAAGAACGGCAATATGTAATTGAAATATATTTTTTAATAAATACAGTTTTTTTATTCAACCTTGCGAAGAATACCTGTAAAAAGTTGTTTAATCTTTTTGTGGAAAGAAGAATTTTCTTTGTAGGACGAGATACAACTGCATCAACAATTCATAGATTCCAAAGAAACCAATATGGCATCTTTGTGAATAAATCAGTAGGAGTTAGCATCTTTCCGTGAACACAGTTATTAGATAATATAATAAAGAAGTATCTCTTTGAATGGGATTATTATTTTTGTCCCTTTGATGCAACTTGTAAGTCCAACGTAAGGTTTGTATGTGAACTTGCAATTCTGCCTGTAATGATCCTAAATCATGACTGCACTTTTCAAGTTGTATTTTGTCCAGTCACCCTTCTTGGTATATCAGTTCTATCCATTATTGTCATTATTGTTCTACCTTAGTGAAATTTTATTTTAGTCTGTTTTGCAATTGGTCATTACCATTCTTGAAAAAAATACTCTTGCCTTGATCGTCTTTATGAGTCAATTATGGCCATGTGGTTCTTGGCCTTATATTCAAAAGTGGCTAGACGTATTACTAACTATATAATCATGGCGACTGCATTTTGTTAGATTCGTAAGTAATAGATCGTGCATACTCAAAACATATCTTTTTATTTTTAGTTTAAGCACACCACGGTAATTGTGACATAGAACAAAGTATTAAAAAACTGCTTTCGGACCCAATGACCTGAGAGTTTTACACGCATACTGGTCACTCAATGACTACTGAAATACTTGACGACTCTTTACCAGACCCTTCAGGAAGTTTTGAATTTGATTCTTTTTCCGTGGTTCGACAATGTTTTACCAGCAGACTATGCTCCTTGAGCTGGCCGGCACCATAGCGGCGAGCAATCTAGTCCCATCTTTCAAAATTGTATTTTGTTCCTTTTCCTTTTAAAAATTGTGATCATGGGGTTAGTAGTTTACATTGCTTTTGATTTTTATACGTACATGTGACTATAATAACCGATATACACCTACCACTGGTTTTTGCTAGTGCCGACACTAAGTCCCGAGTTTTTCTTGTTGTTAACGTTTATCTTTTGTCTTAAATTTGTTGCTTTTTGTGCGATTTCTTGATACATTGTGCCATGTGACCGTGTATTTGGTCATTGTAGGTGTTTCCTGTTATACTTGTTTTTATGTTCAGGTTTGAAAAGTCTCTACTTTTATGTTCTGTTTGGGTAATGTGAGCCAAAGCAAATGTATCAGGACAGAAATTATGTTTTGATGTGTGTTCTACATGTATTTCAATAAAGTTGACCTAACTAAATGTATCTTCTTTTTACGTTTTCTATAGGAAATATGGATTTTTTTCTTTCTATAAAAACGTCATTTTGTTTTATTATACTTCATGCAAATTTCTGATAAATCCAGTCATTTCATTGGTTCTCCTCAATGTGGTATTTTGCAGTATTTTTTGTTCGCTCCGCATTCCCGTAGCAACATGTGATATTTTTGCATAGCAACGAAAATATCACATGCTGAGAACGAATTTTGCCGAACTCGGAAAATATCAACATCTCCGACCGAGATTTACCGATTAGTATTTAGTCCTATTTACTGACTTTAGCCAAAGCAGACAGTTCTTCGTTTTCATGATTTATGTAAGTATCTATCGCTAACATACATTAGGGACCGACCATTTAACTTGAAAGGGGGGGGGGGCTATGGTTTTTAATTCTAAAAAAAAAATTATCTGGAGCCGATTTTATGTGAAAAAAAAATATTTTGGCTGCCAAAATGATGAAAAAAATTTTTCTGACGGATGCTTAGATTACCACACATAGAAAAAATATCACATGAAGAAAAAACATCACCCTCGACGCTGTGTCGGGTGATATTTTTCTTCATGTGATATTTTGTCTTCGTGTGGTAATCTACCATAACACCCTCCACTGAAGGCAGTATGTTGATATTGTTATATAGATTATAGAGAATATGATGGTATGAAATTTTAAGTTTTTTGTACCGTTTGGGAAATATTGAATAAATTGTATGTGTCAGGTACGCAAGAAATGTGTATTAATGTGTAAATTGATTATTATGGTCGAAAGACAATGTGGCGGGAATGAGAAATTTCAATTTTTAATTTCTATTTGAGTAATATAGACTGGTATACATTTGTTATTTGTATTTTTGGTGGAAAATGCATTAAATCCGTATTGTCCATTTACAGATTTTCTTAGATTTTTGCATGTCCCTAAAGCATGCCATAACATATCATGCAATTTTTAATTTTGGTGCGGGAAAAGTTATCAAGGCCAAAAAAGTCATCAGGCGGAATGACGTACAACTTTTTGTGTGCTTGGATGTCCAATTTTCTTTGAATTTCATGTTAATAAAATCTTGTAACCTGCATTGATCCTTACTCAAATGAATATTGAATAATAAAGTATAATTATATCTGTCTTTTGTGACATCATTATACTTACATTACTTGTTTTCTCTGATTTGTATTCCAATTGAACCAGTTACGTATAAACAGCAATGGCGGAGTTGGGAGAATTTACTTTTCGTGGTTATTCCAAAGCCATTTAAAGGCCAAAAGGAAACAATATAAGTGTGTTCCAATAACTATTGTGATATAAAACGAGTACACAACGCTGATCTGAGTGGTCAATAATCTATTCTAGGACAATAAAATGCTCTAACAGTCAGGATTTAGAATATTCTAGGACAATTAAATGCTCTAACAGTCAGGATTTAGAACAGACATAATTCTAGATCAGACTTTGAATAGTACTAGAGCCTTGATACTTGTTGTAAGACAACTTAAAGTAGCTTTCACGGAATTATCATCAAGTCATTACGTATGGCCTTCTTTGGTACTAACATTGATTTTGATAGGGTCTTTGCATCTTAACTAAGCACATTCTAAATTTCTAAAATAAGTATTGCATGGCACCGAGTTATGTATTCTGGTATATGCATGAAATCATTATGCTAACCTCCTCGTGGGAAGGGATCTTGGTAGAAGCTGTATACTGAGGGTACATAATTTTATTTGTCAGTTGGTAATGGGTCTGGAGCTTGCATGTCAGTTAACTGCTAGTAGTCTTTTGTGATTTCATGTTTATGTCTGTATATTTAGTTCTTTCAGATTCATTTTTCACAATTGACTCAGCCATGTTGCTAACTGACTTTTACTGTTGTTACTATAGTTTTTTTATCTATTACATTGGCAAGGGGAAGGTTTGGGCCCAATAAAACTAGTTTAACCCCGCCGCAGCAGGTTTGCCCCTGTCCTAAGTCAGGCAATTTATTAAGCCTTTGAATGTCTTGTCTGTTTTCCACTTAGTTTTCTTTATGTCTATAGGATTCTAGGATGGTGTTTATTTCGCTGAACTTGATTACTCTTTATTAAGGGGGCCGACTCAGACCTGCCGTTTGGTGTGAGGTTTCCTCACCTTTCATTGAAGATCTAATGGTGGCTTTGAGTTGTTATTGCAAAAGGACCCCAACTTTTTATTTGATGAAAGTTTTTCAGGTCAAAGTAAGACAACTGACAATTTCTTGAGAAAACTTCGTGGCTTTTAGACAAAAATAGTCCTGATTGTAAATTTGGGGGAAATCCAGAAAAATCCATTTCCCGCCAACTTTGAATGTCTTCCATCTCCGTTAAAAGTTCACGGGCCTATATATTTCTTTTAATGTTCAATTTCATTTAGTCTAAAATGCTTAATCAATTCCAGAAATCCTTCATATAAGCTACACCAGGAGTGAGCCTTCATAAAGTGTTAGTGATTTAAAGGAGTCCGTTTAGAGCGTACACAAAGGAGAAGGTTCTAAGGGGGTCAAAATATATCTGGAGGACAAGTTTTCCAGCAGACAATAGGGATACCTATGGGGACTAATTGTGCGCCGCTTTTGGCGGATTTGTTTCTTTATTCGTATGAAGCCAGGTTCATACAAGGGCTAGTTCAGAAAAAAGACAAAAAGCTAGCCAAGTCCTTTAATTTCAGTTTCCGTTATATAGATGATGTTCTTTCATTGAACAATCCTCAATTCAAAGATAACCTTCATCTTATATACCCAAATGAACTAGAAATTAAAGAGACCACTGATACAACATCATCAGCATCATACCTGGACCTATACCTCTACATTGACAGCTCTGGACGTCTGAAAACAAAACTTTACGACAAGCATGATGATTTCGACTTTCCAATAGTGAACTTTCCGTTTTTGAGCAGTAATATTCCCACTTCTCCGGCATATAGCGTGTACATTTCACAACTCATTCGCTATTGCCGTGCCTGTAGTTTGTACAGCGATTTTGTCAACAGAGCAAAAACTTATACATCAAGGGTATGTTCAGTCACTGTTACAATTGTCACTACAGAAGTTTTACAGTCGTCACCACGATTTGACAGACCATTACAATGTTCCGGTTTCACAAATGAGAACAGATATCTTTGGGTAGATCCAGAGTTTGTTACCGGACTGACTAACATCGACTGTGACAAAACCGGACTTTTCACTGGCAGTGTGACGGATGCAACGCGTGGAGCAGATCATGCTTACCCTTCCGGAGCACCTGATGATACCTCGGTTTTTATAGGGTTCACGCTGCTAGTGCTTTAGTTTTGAGACGTTCTTGTTCATTTTTGTTTATTTGTTTTGTCTTTGTCATACTGTCTCAATTCGTGTTGCTGTGAATTGCCGTGATTTTGGATTTATGATTTTAGAATTTCCCCTCTCCTCGTTCTTGCTTCGGTATTCGTTTGCCGATGTACTTTGTATGTGTGACTTTTTCATATTTTTAAATAAAAATTTTATTCCGATTCTTCGCTTATTGACACAAGATAAGTAATTGAGTATTTACAAGTAATTACGTCACAATAACGTCATAAACATAATGAAATCAGACATTAAGATATAACATTGTGTTCTTGAAGTTAATTGTCTACCTGAATTGGATTTATTTGTTTGCTTATTGTACTTTAAGGAAACAGGAGAGAGAAACGGAAGGTTTGTTTACCAATTAACTGGTTGAACTTAAGCACTAGCCCTTGATAGTGCCGGTACTATGTCCGGCTATCTGGAGTTTCCATCATTGTCTGTGTTTGTCTTTTGTCTTTTTATTGTTTTTGTATACAACTCCCAGGTGGATTGTAACATGTGGTTGTAATTTTCGGCCATTGTAGGTATTTCTATTTTCTCCCCTTCATTATTTTTTGTCCTATCTGCGGTCATGTTTTTTTTGGCAAAATAGCTAAAGCCTTAGCCAACAACATAGTGTTTCTCGACGAATACATTGATGTATTAAAAATTTCCGTTTCAAACTTTTTAAATCGGAGGATGCGGCAAGCACGTGTGTTATCTAGAAAGATTTAATTTCAAAATAAGGCAAGCATGATATGTTTTTAAATATTTTAAACTATTTAGAAAATATAGAATTCTTAACTGCATAGAAAAATTTACCTTGCGTGTTATAATTTACTGTTTTAGAAAATTTTCTAATTTCTTTAAAATACTGAGGCTTCATTCCATGTATTGCACTCGATAGATGTCTAAGTACTGGATTTGGTCACCTATGTCGATATTTTTTGTATTGAGTACTTGTTTTTTTCTTTTTTAGGTTATGGCTTTCCATATCATTTTATTCTATTTCTACACTACAATAATTAAATTTTCAAATTTTTAAAATCGACGCTTGCCGAAAGTCGTTTCTCAAGAGATACAGTTGTGGATTTTATTTCTCTGATGATTTCAAGAAGATTTGGGACAAAATCATCACCTCTTTTCTGATGATCACAAATAAATGTGCTCTATGGGCGTGACGTCATCAGGCAGTGTTGCCTTTTTCATGACATCACAATGGTTTGTCGGAAAACGGCAAACATATTTGATGTTATATTTGAACAATATTCTCTGTTGGGAGGAGAGACATATTTCTCCCACAGTTCAAGAAATGTAAAAAAACGGCAGTATAATACCGAAGGAACAAAGCACAAGATTACATAAACCAAAGCCCCGAGACCAGGCAAAAGCAAGAACACCAAAAGACCGAGGACCAAATACACTACACACCCAAAACATACGAACATTACAAGTACAACAATAAAGGCTAAAGCAGCACGACCTCTCAAAAAATAGAGTGACACCAGGTGTTCAGGAAGTGTAAGCATGTTCTGCTTTGTATACAGTATCCGTCACACTGTCAGTGGGTCAATTCATGTTAAGTCAGAATCGGTAACGTCAAATACTGGAAAACGTGAAACTCGCTGAAAATGTCCGTGTATATTTGGGACGCCCACATTTCATATTTATCTTTGATGTCGATACCTATACACATGTTTTGATAAAGAATTTGGATCTAAATGTTTTTGATTGTCAAAATGTAATTAATATAGCAACAGTTTTTTTCACAGTATTGATTTTAATCATTGTTCAAGTTGAAGCTTAGAGTGGATTTCCACCCATTTGAACCATGTATTTCCCTATGGTGTGACGGAGTCAATAATGCATCTCTTATTACATAATACTACCTTTCGAACTAAACATAATTTGATATTGTCATTAAATAAAGTAAATTTTATTTTCTGATACAAAAGTTTTTATTTAAACAGTCACTCAATAAGTAAACAAGTCAATATAATCACATGATTTCAAACTAGACTTTTTCCTTGAATTGTTTCATTTAGTTCTAATTTTAATATTTTCAGCCCATTTGTATTCTAAAGTACAGAATGACACGAAATAAAAAATGAAATGGCATGCCGTTTACAACCGAATAAGTATTTTACGTATTTTTTCTGAAACTTCGTTTTCACTGTTATATTGTTTATTTTACAGTTTTTCAGGAAGGGCAGATTCTTAGCACATAGATGACAATGAAATTTCACTATCTTCATTGATCAAATACTAGATACCGAAATTACTATTAATTTAGTTTTCTACAGATGGTCATTCGACAAATTTCGTCCCATCAATGCAGTTCAAATCGGACTGAATTTTTAATTTTCTACGCACCTTCAAATGAAAGTTCGGGGATATTGTCGTTGGTCTCGTCCGTCTGTCCGTGACACTTCCTTGCGACGCGAACTCTTCACGCATTTTTGGGTTTTGGGGTTTTAATTCTGTGAAAGATTTATTGCATATTTGCAGCAGATGCGTAAAAAGGTTTCGAATTTTCGATATTGTTCTGTATGCAAACAGGAGGCCTTTGGTGTCGATTTTAAAACATCTGTCATGCAAAGCAAACTCCTCCTACACCTTTGGTTTAAGGGATTTAAGTTTGTTGTAGAATGGATGAATAGGGCTGAAGATGCACAAGAAATTTCGGATTTCTTATCAAAACCAAGAGGCCATAGCATGTCGATTTGACAAAGGCCAAAGAATGTTGATTGTTAAATTTATGACATATATGGCATACGACGCGAAATCCTCCTACATTTTTGGATTAAGAGTCATAATTTTTTTGTAGAATTATTGCAAAAAGTTTAGATGAGCAATAAGCTTACACAATTTTAATTCCGGTTCCAGATTTGGTGAATTTCCTGAAAATGTCAAAGCCGATTTTTTTAATAAATTTTAGGATATAATCATATATTTTGGCAGGTATGTGAAAAAAAAAGTTTTCGGACGACTTAGAATTCTTAAATGCAATTTCAATTTTGATAAATATCCTAATAGTCCCCAAGACCAATATTTGAAATACTACCTAGCAACCATACTTTTGAGGATTTCTTTTGATAAGATCAATCATTTTCACCAATTGGTTCTCTAAAAAAGTATGATTTCGACTTTGGTAAATTTCCTGAAATCAGAAATGCATGTACCTCTTATTTCTCGGAAATCTACGTAGCAACCATATTTTTATGATTTGTTTCAGGTAGGACAATCATTTTGGATTTCAAATAATAGTTTATTCAAATTTTGGAAATCTACATTGAAACTATAGTTTAAAAAATGTTCCATTTAGAACAAATATTTTCACCAATTCGATTTCCAAATTTTGATTCCAAGTTTGGTAAATTTCCTGAAAATCTGAAAGTGTAACTTATTTCTGATTTTGGTCATCCGGTTATAGATTTATAAATTATAAATTATAGATGATCTTTATATGCATTTCCAATAGAGTTAAATGCTAAACTTTGTGAGCCATTGGTTTTTGATGGAAAGGGAAAACTCTTGGTCAGGATCTCATAAGTTACATTTTTTTGGAGGTTTTCAACAAGATATTTACTTGCATTTGCAACACTGTCCATTGTTAAACTGAGATGCCCTCTGGCGGTCATATTTTATGATTTATCCGCAGTGACGTAACAACACGTGGTTAGTACCCGTAATGTGAAAGTGAAACGAATGTATTGAAAAGTTATTTTTATATTTTTCCGTATTTTGTATACGATCGTTATTATCAAATACATTGGTAGAAAACGTGAAAAATCCAGGAGAAGTAGTTACAACTAACAGTGCCATGTTTTGGTGCATCCACCTATGTGCCCTCTCGAACTAAGTTTCAAGCTGAAGGCTATAGGTCTCAGTCTTGTAAATGTTTTGTAGTGCTATTCTTTGTTAAATTGCACATTTTTGAAAAATTCTAAAAAATAAACTATGGCTTCAAATCAATTTCCATTAAGAAACCATGCATTATGTTGCTTTTAAGATTCAAATCATCCAAAAAAAAAATATACCTTGCCACGAAGATTGGAAAGCTATTGAGCTTTGAAGTGGAGGGGTGCAACTTTCACTTTCAGTTTTGAACTTTCTCGCAAATTCACCACACATTGTAAATTGAGGATTACATCTCCTACCTCATGCTGAATTTTTGAAAATACTGCAAATTTTTAAAGCATGATGATGTTCTTTTTAAAAGAAAAGCCTTTTTATTTCATTCAAATTTAGGTTGAGACAGGAAGAAAAAATAAGAATTAGTTTATTTTTATTTCCCACCATATTTTGACATGCACCGGAAATCTGGATTCCATTTACAAGACTGGTACCTATAAAAAAAAATTTGGAATCCAAATGTCGCGAAAAAAATTCTGCGTGTATTTTAAACATTTCCAAACTTGTAATTGTAATCGCTTTTCAGAATAAGTCAGGGAATAAAATTTTTTAGCCGTTTTGAAATATGTAGTGTAACCTCATAAAACATACCGATAACTTTGAAGAAAC
>MJUU01063613.1:26785-39497 GCA_002080025.1 Modiolus philippinarum | reverse complement strand
ACTATGAATAGACAAGAGCTGTCGTCAAATGGCAGCCAAATATACCCCCGGCTCATTGAACTCTGAATCGATATGGCAAGTGCAAATTTAAGTTGGTGTGGACACAATACAGGTGTGGACACAGTACAAGTGTGGACACGATACAACTATGGACACAATGATATAATCTTTAAGACAGAACTTTTCACAAGGGTTCAAATGAAAATACTCTGTGTCAAAATCAGACAAATATAAAATTCATCCTTTAAGCCCATTTGACATTTTAAACAAATATCATTAGCATTTGAGAAATTTTATTACAACACTTTGAAAACAACTTTTCAAGAGGAGTGTGTCTCTCCAACAATTTGACTTCATAATATCCACGCTTTAAATTATCTCTTTGAAAAAAAAAAAAAAAAAGATCATTGCAGAAGGAATCAATGAAAGTTACAGTCAAATTATCTCCCCTTTCTGGTTTTGTACAATAATTTATTCCTTCATGCACATCTCCCTATAGCTTTCTTCCTTTGTCTAAAGTTTCATCAAAATCCTTCAAGTGGTTTAAGAGGAGTTGTGCTTACGAGGTAACCCACATTCAAGTAATTAACAAAAAGTCAAAGTCAAATTATCTCCCCTTCCTTTGTGTAATGTTTCATCAAAATCCTTCCAGTGGTTTTAGGAGGAGTTGCGTTTACGAGGTAATCTGTACATAGGGATTCAAGGAAAAGTCAAAGTCAAATTATCTCCCCTTCCTGGTTCCAAACAATAACAAGAGCTGTTGCCAAATGGCAGCAAAATATACCCCCCGCTCATTTAACCCTGAATCCATATGGCAAGTGCAAAATTAAGTTGGCTGTGGACACAATACAGGTGTGGACACAGTACAAGTGTGGACACAATGACATAATCTTCAACAAAAAGCTAAAGTCGAATTATCTGCCCTTCCTGGTTTTTGACAATAATTATATTCCTTCATGCACATCTCCATATAGTGTCCTTTCTTTGTCTAAAGTTTCATCAAAATCCTTAAAGCGGTTTAAGAGGAGTTGCGCTTACGAGGTAACCAATACATAGGGAATCAGCAAAAAGGTTAAAGTCCAATTATCTCCCCTTCCTGGTTTCAGACCATAATTATATTCCTTCATGCACATCTCCATATAGTGTCCTTCTTTGTGTAAAGTTTCATCAAAACCATCATGTGGTTTAAGAGGAGTTGAGCTTACGAGGTAATCCATACACAGGGAATCAACAAAAATTCAGTTAAATTATCTCCCCTTCCTGGTTTTGGACAATAATTATATTCCTTCATGCGCATCTCCATAAAGGGTCCTTTCTTTGTGTAAAGTTTCATCAAAATCCTTAAAGTAGTTTAAGAGGAATTGCGCTTACGAGGTAACCCATACACAGGGAATCAACAAAAATCTAAAGTCGAATTATCTCCCCTTCCTGGTTTTGGACAATAATTATATTCCTTCATGCACATCTCCATATAGTGTCCTTCCTTTGTGTAAAGTTTCATCAAAATCCTTCATGTGGTGTAAGAGGAGTTGCGCTTACGAGGTAATCCATACCCATGGAATCAACAAAAATTCAAAGTCAAATCATCTCCCCTTCCTGGTTACGGACAATACTTATATTCCTTCATGCACATCCCCATATGGTGTCCTTCCTTTGTGTAAAGTTTCACAAAATCCTTCAAGTGGTTTGAGAGGAGTTGCACTTATGAGAAGAGTGGACAGACGGACAGACAGACGGACAGACGGATGGACAGACGGATGGACAGACGGACAGGACGGACAGACGGATGGACAGACGGATGGACAGACGGACAGACGGACAGACTGGAGGACAGGGTGATTCCTATATACCCCCAAACTTTGTTTGCGGGGGTATAATTATATTCCTTCATGCACACCTCCATATATTGTTCTTCCTGTGTGTAAAGTTTCATTAAAATCCTTCAAGTGGTTTAAGTGGAGTTGTGCTTACGAGGTATTCCATACATAGGGAATCAACGAAAAGTCTAATTATTTCCCCTTCCAGGTTTTGGACAATAATTATATTCCTTCATGAACACAGGGAATCAACGAAAAGTCAAAGTCAAATTATCTCCCCTTCCTGGTTTCCGACAATAATCATATTCCTTCATACACATCTACATATAGTGTTGTTCCTTTGTGTAATGTTTCATCAAAATCCTTCAAGTGGTTTAAGAGGAGTTGCACTTACGAGGTAACCCGTACATAGGGATTCAAGGAAAAGTCAAAGTCAGATTATCTCCCCTTCCTGGTTTTGGGCAAAAATTATATTTATTCATGCACATCTACATATAGTGTTCTTCCTTTGTGTAATGTTTCATCAAATACTTCAAGTGGTTGAATAGGAGCTGCGCTTACCAGGTAACCCATACATAGGGATTCAAGGAAAAGTCAAAGTTGAATTATCTCCCCTTCCTAATTTTGGACAATAATTATATTCCTTCATGCACACCTCCATATAATGTTCTTCCTTTGTGGAATGTTTCATCAAAATCCTTGAAGTGTTTTAAGAGGAGTTGTGCTTACAAGGTAATCCATACGTAGGGAATCAACGAAAAGTCAAAGTCAAATTATGTCCCCTTCCTGATTTCTGACAATAATCAAATTACTTCATGCACATCTCTTATAGTGTCCTTCCTTTGTGTAAAGTTTCATCAAAATCCTTCAAGTGGTTTAAGAGGAGTTGCACTTGAGAGAAGTGTGGACAGAAGGATGGACAGACAATCGGACAGAAAGACAGACAGGATGGTTCCTACATACCCCCCAAACTTTGTTTGCGGAGGTTTGTTTGCGGGGTTTGTTTGCAGGGGGTATAAAAACTTTTTAAAAGGACAGACATAAACTAGACGGGAAAAAATGAGCTAAATTGAAAAAATATCTTCACTAAGTTTAATTGAATTTTGAAAACTGACTTTAATGAACAAGTGTCACATCAAGGTTTGTTATTTTAAAAAAATACGAAGTCAAGTTAATCTGGATATACTTCTGACATCTGCATCAATTTAATCTTGATGAGGTACCAACATGTTAATGATAATTTTTGAATAATTTTCTTATCCCCAGTTCATTGTTACCAGCCAAGGATCAAGTACAGTTCTGTTCAATAGCTCAGCAGTTTCTTTGAATGAATTTTCATATTGGGTTCAAATTTCATTTCCCATTTGTAGCAATTTTGCATGAGGTACAAAATATAAGTTACTAAGTTCACAGGGCGCAAACTAAGGACTATTGTAAAAAATTTTTGTTCCAATTGGCCAAGTAGTTTCAGAGGTGAAAATTGTTGAAAGTGTTTTTCTACAGGATTCAGAATAAGCTATGTTAACTGATGGCCATAATCTTTGGGTGAGTTGCAGACGTAATGAACATATTTTCAAAAGGCAGATGACCACCCAACTACTATTGTAACAAAGTTTGGCTCAAATGGGCCCTCTAGTCTCAAAGGGGAATATGCTTGAATGATTTCCTATAGGGTCCAACGTTAAAGTAACTTAATTCCCCAGTCGCTGATACCTTGAATGAGATGCTAACTTGTTGTACATATATTTAAAGAACAAAATTAAGACTAATGTAAACCAGTTTGGTATCAATTAGCCTATCAGTTTCAGAAAAAAAGATCTCTGAAGAACTGAAATTGTTTTCCATTGGATCTGATTTCAAACAATGTTCAATGTTTGTGGTCATCTTGCAAGAGATGAGGACAAAACAGACACATTTTTTAAAAGAGACCATCTATAAAGACTGTTGTGACAAAGTTTGCTTCAAATTGGCCTAAGAGTTTCAGAAGAGATCTCTGCATGTTTTTCTATAGGACAGGGCCAAATGTTAAAATATCTTACTTGCTGATGGCTATCTTTGATAAGTCGCATACTTGACAGACATTTTTCTCAATGGAAACCAACAAAGGACTATTGTCACCAAGTTTGCTTCCAATCGTCTTAGTAATTTCTGAGAAAAGAACCTTTAAATGTGTATTCCTAAAAGGTTCAATGTTAAACTATGTTCCCTGATGGTGTACATCTAGGATAGGACGTTAATTTGATAGACACATTTTTCAGTGGACCACATATGGATTATTGTGACCAAGTTTGGTTCCATTTCAATGGCCCTCTGCTTTCAGAGATCTTTGGATGATAAGTTTAGAATGAACAGCAGCGGAAGGTATAGGAACACAAGTGTCGTCAAAAGCCCACCCTGGCTAAAGTCAGATGGGCTTAAAAATAGCGTTGAAGTTCAAAGGATCATATTCTTCTGTCATGTACATAAAGTATCTTTGTAGAAATGAAGATGTAAGAATGTATACATTTGTCAATAATTTGCACATGGCTGCACATTAATATACCCCACAGACATTTGTAACAAAGGAAAGTTGGTCTCTTAGTTATCTTTCTTTACATACAAAACATATGAAAATGGATTTTAAAATCTTGACCTCCCTGACCTTGACCTTTAACCTGACCTAACCTTTTGGGGCATATTTATGTTCCCCTTGACTAAGACCTATACATTTGCAAAGTATGGTAAGTGTATCTTTAATAGTTCAAAAGTTATAGCCAAGGTTAAAGTATCGGACCAATAGACAGACAGACAGACAGACAGACAGGACAAAAACAATATGCCCCTGATCCTCAATCTGATGGCATAAAAATTAAATTAAATCTGTATTAATACTGTCATTGCTACCGTCAAAAACTATAAATATGCCGATCTAGTAGTTTTTGGAGGCAAAGACCCAAGGGCAGATGTTTTTTGCAAATTCTGATCTCTTTACTCGAAACAAATATGAGGAATTTTGATCTTCTTATATGATAACATAAAAGTACAACTCACTTGATCTTCACAATCCTGGTACTAAGTACTGTTCCACTGATTTTAAATGTGTAGAAAATGTCAACTCTCTCTTAATCTACGTCTGCTCATTTCAGTCCCTTTGGTCACTTTAAATGATGAATTTGGTCTCAAATCACAACACAAGAAGTTGGTGAGCCTATATATCTGCATAATTTGTGAAAGCATCTACTTTCAATTGGTCTATTCTGAAACAACTTCAAAACATATGCAAATATTATCTCATTGGCAATACATTAAACTTGGCTGTCCTCCACTTTAAAAGATATTATCATTATACTGAAGTCCCATTACAACCAGATTCTTCGATTTTTTGCAAAATTAATATGATAGCAAAACATATACAGAATAATAGCTTCTTACATGAGAGCAGATCAAAGATAGGTATATCTTTCATGAATGTAAGAAATTCCGTCTTTTATAGAGTGGAGCACAGGGAAACGGGAGAATAAGACGAAGAATTTCTTACACAAGTGAAAGATATTCCAATCTTTGATTTTGATGGAATGTAAGTAGCTATTTCTTCCGTAAAATACGACAAATAACATCTGGAAACCTATACCGTTCGAGTAGCCTAGTCGCCATTTGAGTGTACCTTACATTTTGACATAAGGTGTTCTATGACGTTTAGTGATTGTTATAATTATTGTATCACAAAAATGAACACTTTTAGTTGGTCATTTACCCACGGGAGACGAGGTCGCCTGCACCATTCTCACATGGATGGTGTAGCACTGTAAACCATCTTTACGGATGAAAAGGACATTCTTTTACTTTCAAGGACATCTGATCATCTGACGCTACTCACAATTTTTATAGGACTTCATACTAATAGTTGCACAGTCTGATCTGTTTGTCTTTTTCTCATAAGTTTCCTAATTTGTACTTCTAGCCTAATGGTGACTTTTGTTCTATTGCTTGGTTTAATCATGCATTTACTCCATATCATTTGTTCCACTGCTTGGTTTAATCATGCATTTACTCCATATCATTTCATTATCAATGGACAAGCAGGAGAAAGCTTAAATCTATCCCTGCTATACTGTTTTTGCTTTAAAATAGCCAAGAATCTGTATCTCATAGTGTCCTTGAGAAAATTTTTGACTATTGCACAGTACAGTCAAAAAACATTCAGATATTTTCACAAAGACCATAGCTTCACAACTTTAAATGACAGATAATTGTCTTTATTCAAGAATTTCTGATTTGTTCACATGTTTCTATCGTAACACAATTCAGTCACCCTAAATCTACAAAGATTAATGTCTGTCCTATACTATAAAATGTTCAATATTCAAGATGCCCTTACTTTTCTCAATTTCTGATAAATCAGCATATGACACTGGTTTGTGGTTCTCATTTGCAAAAGAAAACCAAATAAACCATATTTTTCATGGTTAAAAAGAGGTAACTCCAAAATTAGACAACTGTCAATATTTTAAGAATGCTGTATAAGAATTAGGGGTATATGTGCAGGCAATTAAAAATAGTTATATAATAGGAAAATTCTAAGGCAAGTGCATTGTTGTTCTCCATCTTGTAGTCACTATGTGCCTTTCAACAGACACTTAATAAGTTATACCTCACAGACAGCAGGGTAAATGGCCCCAGCTCGATTCATCAGTTAGTGGTATTCTCAATCTTGTATTGAATCTGTTGTCACCTCTCCTCGAAGTTAAATCTGTCTGAACACTTTCAAATCCTTTTTCTGCATTGTTATCTTTTTCTTTAGCATTATCTTTTTCTTTGGCTTTTTTAAGGAAAACATGACCTTTGCTTTCTGTTTAAGCAGTATATTTAACTAAAATAGAACAGAACACAAAACTTGTACATTTTATTTCTAAAATAAAACCAAATTCTGCAAATTTTTGTGATTGCGTTTACAGCATGAATGAATATACACCAAAATGATTCTATTTAAGAAGTGTTAGCCATAACTTTCAAAACAAGAGTCTTTCATGACCCTTTATTACTCTTATGGACCATGGCTTTATGATGATAATTAATCCCTTTCGTTATATTGTATGTGCCCTTGTGGTGGCCATATTTGAATGGAATCATCTTCATAATCTTAGAATCTTAGAATTGGATACTTCAAAGACTAATGTGAACCTTATTTCAATTCAATTGCCAAAAGAGAGAAATCAATGAAAGCATTTATCCAAAGAATCCAATTATAAACTATTCACTTCTGCACGCCATCATGAACAAAATCATGTATTTTATTCTACAAATCTTCTTCATTTAGAATCTGACATTTAAGGTGATTTTTTTTCTTATGATATTTTTAGGTACTTAGCTTTCAATTCTGAATCTACTTCAGTTAGATTCTGAATATCAATTTGAGGAGTCCCTTTGAATACGATTTATTAAATGATGGAAATTTTGCTTTTGGCTGATTGGTAAAGACAGCATCTCCTTGCCTGTACCTCATAATGAGAGAGTAAAACTCATGTGAGGTATATTCAGAACTTTGAATCAACAAAATAGAGAGGACGTATCTAAATTTCAGAAAATTTTGTTTAAAACTAAGGAGACGCATCTACCTCTTGCATACCTCTGTCCTTATCTGATTTTGGCTTTTCTGTTAAGATCTTATTGGTATTTGTTCTCTTTTAGCTTATATATTTATCTCGGTATATGGATTTCCAAATGTATTAATTTCATCTGCACAGAAGAGACATAAGTTGTTGAAATGGCAATATGCAGAGACTAAATTTAAAGGAAGGGGGGGCGACTTTGGTATTTTGTTATTTATTACCAAACAACCAATCAAATTGTGCATCATTACTAATATTCGTTTTTGTGACATCTGTTGCAAACATAAAATGAAGAACATTTGGACACTGTGGCCAAAAACAAATTGTCAGAACAGAATTATAATAGAAGAGGATTCAATTTATACTAATGAAGTACCGTTAACAGTTGTGAGCAAAGGGAATTGTTTGTGTTGTTGAAGAAAATGAAGAAAAAAGAAGTTTGATTATCATAGAACCTGCTATCAACCATGTTTAAAAATTAAACTTCAAAAGTGACTGCTTTGTAGAAAATATAATATACTGTTGAAAAACGCTGGGAATTTCATTTTTTTTAATTGTACTTTCAGGGCAAGTACTGAAATGCTGTTCTTACAAATCAACAAATAGCAAATTCTTTATGCATTATTGACTTTTCATTTCAGTTTACTTATCACTAAACATATCTGGTCAAGGATTTTTAGCCTTGGCAACTGGCTTTTCACGAGTAAACTGAAGTAAAAAGTCAATTTTGTATATTATAATGGGTTCAGGATTTTTCATAACTTTCTTCAGTGATTGAATCTGTACTTTCTTGGTCTTTTACCACTACTTTCTTGGTCTTTTACCACTACTTTCTTGGTCTTTTACCACAACTCTCTTGGTCTTTTACCACTAAATTTAACTTCAACCTCAGAATCAGAGATTGATGAGCCACTGACTTATGGTGAAAGTACTATTGTTCATGGAGTTTTCATACATTTTGTGGTTTTAGTCAGTTCCCAATGAAATGCAATTTTTCACATAGAGTTTTAATGCTTGTAATTCAAAATCACCAATTCAAGTTACCATGAAATAGAGATATTTATGAAAACCACGAAAATTGATGTCCATGAATATAAGTACTTCCACAGTATTTTGTTTCTCTACCTTTATATTGAAAGAATGGGTTTCCTTACTTATGGTTGTCTTTCTTTGTGGTCATTGTTTAAAACACAACAATTGTACTTCTTGTAATTTTTTTCTCCTTTTTCAACCAATCGCAGATGACCATTGTTGACTAGACTATCCATTTTTAATTTCTTGTGAGGTTACTTCCGTTTCTCTGTTTTTCTTTTATTTTCTTTCCTGCTCTCTTTCCATGATATCTGGTGAATGGTTTTTACTGTTAAGCTTTGTCTGAAAAAATCAAAACACACATTTATTTTGAAATGATAGTAATTTCAGGCAAGACATAACTGACAACTGCATATTCTTATGCAACATTTATGAAACAAACACTTAATTAATCAAAAATGACTATAAAATGCTCAGTCTCAGATATTAGGAGGTACTGGTTTGTGTGGTTATATTTAGTAACCAATAAAGATGCCAGGCAAAACGTTAGCAAGTGAAAAGTAAAAAAAACCTTAGGGGGACACCATTTGATATTGCGTGGAAGGCTTGGGTGATTTTGCCTACAAAAATTATTCAGGTTATTTATGTTCATGAAAATTTCGAACAAATTATTTATTTTTACAAAATGTCACATCAAATTATTTATTTGCAACAAAAAATTAATTCTTCAAATCAAAATCAAAGTATTAATTTTCATGACAAGTAGGATTAGAATATTTATTTTCACTGGCACCAAGATTAAATTATTTATTTACAAAATCGCCCAAGGCCCCCAAATCAAACAATTGTCCCCTTATATTGAATTGTGAGGTCAAAAATCTTGCTCTGTAATAAAACTAGAGCTGTAAGCAAAGCCAGACTATTTTGAGTTGTTATTGCTCCCCTTAGGGTCGTTGTCTCTTTGACACATTCCCCGTTTCCCTTCTTTTTCTTAATATCCCCTGCATCTGCATTTGAGTACCAAGGTATGTCAATGAGAAATTTTGACCTTCAACCACATGGTTACTGGTAAGTAAATCTAACAGAAAAAAGCCCATCTGGAATGAAGTTGAAGGTTATATTCTCATCAGGTCAAACCTACTACTTCATATAAAGGACAATACATTAAAAAATATATAACAGGATGGATACAAGGACGATAAAACCAAGCTCTTGACACAAAATGGACAATGGTTAACTATCATAAATGTCAAAGGTCACATCCTGGTTTGATAATCCTAGGTGCTATGGTACAAAAGTTCTGGAAGGACCGACGGACAGACAGACAGACAAGATGATTCATATATACCCCACAATTTTCGTTTGACAAAAACGGAATTTCAACAACAGAAATTTCAAATGTTTCTTATATATATTACTTAATCAGATTTGATGTACATTTTTTTAATAAATGAATTAATCAAAATTTTGATTGGGAGCATTACTAACAATCGCCATCTTTTATGGTCAAAAACAGAAAAGATTCAAATATTGCTCAATGCTTTTATCTCTTATCCAAGTTATTTCATAAGTATTATTTATTTGGATCACATTTGGGAATTCCAAGATATTTTTGATCTCAGATAAAAGTAAAATTTAATTCTTGCCTAAAGGTTATGAATGAGTTGGCACTAATGCCACAGTGGTTATTCAGGCAGTCTATTCATACTATTTATATAAAAATCCATAGGGTAGAATTTCTTCAACACTCAATTACAACAGAGAGTACTTAGCTTTGTAGGAATAGAATAGGTATATACATGTCTTGGATTTTAAGATATTTTTTTATCTCAGATAAAAGTAAAATTTTATTCTTGCCTAAAGGTTATGAATGAGGTGGTCCTTACAAATCAGAAGTTTTAATTTGGAAGTGTATTCATTACGTTGGAATAAAAATCCCTTGGGTAGACTTTCTACAACACTAAAATACAATAGCAAGTACTTATCACAGAACAAACTGCAATTTATCATGACATTTTACATGGGAAATGAAAGTACCCATAAACGAAGAAAAAAAATCATTTAGAAATCAAACAGCAATGTCAAAAAGTATAAAAACAAATCCAAAGACATTTACATCCTACAATCATTTGTTTTGAGAAATTAAGGTGTAAAACATTGGTGACATATTGGTTTTAAAATAACAAAAATTATCCATATCGCAGGGTACAGAAATCCTATGAGATCAAAAAACAACCAACGCCCACTATTTCACCATCATTTCCTCATTCTTATGACAGTTATCATTATAACATAGGTTTAACAAGTGAAACAACCCCTAAACAATGAAAGTAAAACTTGTATATCTACGTTAATTGGTTGTACTCATGAAATATATTTATTAACAATAGTAATCATTGTGTCTTAATCATGTTGCTTTGTCATGACTTGACAATTTTGCAGAATTAGGCTCAAGTGACAAAGTCAAATAATAGCATGGAAATGTAGGAATAAACAATGCTAAACAAATGCATGGTACACATCTTCACTGCATATAAAAGCATTTCTGCCACTTTGATTTAAAAGCCCTGAGTTGTTTAAGAGGAGATGCAGGTTTTAATCCATATAGCTGCAGAACTGTAGCTCTATAGCTCCTTTTATTTTTTTTCTGATTTGGCAGAGTCTGCAACTATCAAAAAATTAGTACAAGGACCATAAGAGCTATGGTTCTGCAGCTAAAATCAATACAGACAACAAATGGACACTGATCCCTACTTGATAACCCTGCACTAGATGCTAGCAAACAAAAATGGGCATTACCAGCTTAATTAAAAGGCATAATCTTTGTAAAATATTTCTTTGATTGTCTCCCCTTTTCAATAAAAGAAAATGTGTCCATGGGACAAGGATGCCTCCACCAGATATATATCGGCAAACAGGAAGAAGTTGAGCCACAGACTTGAAAAGGGGAGACCTGGTACAACTCATCATACCAAAGCTTCAGACCAAATATCAAATCATTATTACATACACAAGGTGAGAAATTTTTGACGAAAGTTTTTGGACTTAAGTATGGATGGAGAGATGGATGGACAAGGGTAAAACTTAATGCCCCAATCACCTAACGGTAGGGCATAAAAATACTTTTCCAAATGTTTTATATTTTCATCTTATATCTTTCCTAATTCATAGTTTGAATTACCAGCCAGTCCTCCTGTCCAAGGAGTCCAAGGAAGGCTAATTTTGAGTAGAGTAGGCAAATATTTAAATTTGTTAAGTCAATATAGTAAGCATTTTTAAATATTGAATCCATGGTTACCTACCAGTTGAGCCAGAGAATTTAGTTTTCAAACTGCATGTAAAATTAGTTGGTTCAAAATGTCTTTCTCTCTGGTTGTAGAAGTAAAAACTGAAATTTTAATGTTTCACCATATATAAAAGTACTTGCAAAAACACAACATGATGCATAAATTGCAATTTCTAAATGGGGAAAAACTGTCTATCTACTTTAAGACATATTGCAATTGATTTCGATGACATAAATGCACCTGTTCCCTAAAGACCTTGAGAATATCAAACTTTTAAGCCTCGAGGCATTACAAATGTCCTTGATTTGGATTGTTTTTGTATAGAATTTAAATTTATTTGACATATCATTGTTACATAACAGACAGGTTTACGCAGACAAACAATTAGAAAATACCCAAGAAAGCATAGTTTTGCTGTAATTTCACTACACAATTCAGGCAATGAAATCAATGCCGGTCAACAGCAACTCGGTACAATACTTATAAGATGTCTGGCCTATACATAACAGCAGCTGAACCTCAATGGCACCATGGATGTCTTAAGGAGGCTCACTCCTGATGTTGTTTTTATCAAGGATTTCTTGAAACCTATTTTACTACGCATTGCACACTAAATGAAATGGTAAAAATGGGTCAAAGACTCAAATGGCCGGGTTGCGTTTTGGTGCTTCTAGCTAGAAAATGTTGATTAATTGGTTCCCTAATGGGTCTGTGCATAGAATATGTTGAAAATATTGATAAAAGATGACTAAGTAAAAAAGTCTGGAAAAATATGAAATAATATTGGAAATAATTCAATAAAGTCAGGTGCACATCTTCAATATATAAAGAAACATTCTGTGAAGTTGATGAAAATTGTAGGAGGAGTTGATTTCACAAAATAGGTACCCTATGTTAAACTTTTTGATAAAAAAAGGACTAAGTTCCAAAGTCTGGAAAAATTGGAAAAAATTTCCCAAATATTTCCATAAAGTCAGGTGCACATCTT
>MJUU01063613.1:10085-20737 GCA_002080025.1 Modiolus philippinarum | reverse complement strand
TTTGTTAAAAATTTATGAATCAATCTGAAAAGAGGAGGTGCACAAGTACTTATAGTGACTAACATTCTGACAAAATTTGAAAAGTTAATTCACAAAGGTTCCCGAGATAAGCTTCAGACAAATTTTCAATTTAGACTCTACGTAGGAGAAATCTACAAAGTGCTGTAACTTTGTTAAAAATTTATGAATCAATCTGAAAATAGGAGGTGCACAAGTACTTATAGTTACTAACATTCTGACAAAATTTGAAAAGTCAATTCAGAAAGGTTCCCGAGATAAGCTTCGGACAAAAAATGTCTACGGACGGACAGACGGAAGGACGGACAGACGGACGGACATGGTGATTCCAGTATACCCCCCCAACTTCGTTGCGGGGGGTATAATAAAAAGAAATTCAAAACTGACACAGGCCTAGCTTTGAAGCCAGTAAAAAGTATATTGCTCATTTTGATTTCTATGCCCTACAATACTGGACTTACGAGATAGGAACTCTCATATAATAGAAGGCAGAAACGGTGCCCTCAAATACCAGCAAGACGGAGTGACTGGATTCTTGACCTATTGAAATAAATATATACCACTTAAAACACAAAATATTTATGAAATTGAAGTGTATACTTATGACATGATGACAATCATTTAACTAGACTTTAACTGACGAAAAACAATTAATCTGGAATGCTACAACAGATTCAATATAAACCACCCTTAGCTCAACAGTGTCCATTAATTAGTGATTCCATTTCAATGTATTGAAGTATTGATTTTTTTTTTTGGTATAGTATCAGGACTTTATTCCGGTTTTAACAAGATTCAGAAGTCCCATATTATAAGGGAGCTTGGATGGAAAAGATCAGTTCAGCAACACCTTTCACTATCCAGAGGGGGGGCAGTTGAAATATAATATAAATAAGACTTCATCCTTATTATGAGCAAGTTCTTAGGAGCTTTAAGGATGAACACAAAAAAGTCTGCTTATGTAAGGCTATAACATGATAACACTAAAATTAAGCGTTTCTCTGATGTATGTCACAAAATAGTCAAGTATTTATATAATTAAAAACAAGAATGAACAGAAAAGTAAATTTATATGGAAATCGGAACAACATCTTTACTACAGAAGTAGGAGCGATAAATATCAGGTTGTATTGAATAGTTGGTAACAAACGTGAAATTGACAAGGTGTCTCTTACATGTAATACACTATTAGTTTTATAATACATGTAATTAAAGATACCATATATGTAAAATCGTCTCCAATTACCCATAATACATCACTGTGGAGGTGAAATTTAATTTTCGTACATGTCGTATATGCTTTATACACTGTAATTTAAATGCACATAAACACAGACCAAATTTAAGTCAACTGCTGAAAATTGTTGCATTTAAAAAACTGCATCTTTTATTGTGTATTCCATTAATCTTGAATACACAATACAGTAGTAATAATTTACGCTATGTTATTGTCACATAATTAGTTTGATATACAATCTTAAATGGTGAAATTCAGATGAATGAATTTATTTTCACATATACCAAATGTTGTAATAAAATATCGTAGTAAAAAGGAAAATACAAGAAGAATATTTAAATGAAGGGACATACTTGTTCAAATAAATCTTGCAAAACAAAAATGTTGTACCCACAGAAAAAATAATAAATTATAGTCTGACCCAGCAAACATTTATCACATATAATCAAAATAATATTTTCTATTGAATGAAAAGTGGCAAAAATAATTGCAAATGGAACAAGAGCTCGGCCCGGTGACAGCATGAACTTAGTTCCATAAAATTCTAAAAAATGTAGATTTTTAAAATTCTAATTAATAACTTTATTAAAAAAAATCCCTTTTCAAAAAAAAACTAAGTAAATTAAATAAAACAAGGGATCTGTGAGCAAATGCTCACTAGTAATACCCCCGCTCTCATCTTCCAGTCTCTAATAACCTGACAAAGTTGGTAAACAAAATGTAGTACATGTACCCTACAAGTCTTAAAATGTGTTTCACAATATGGCATGCCTATACAAAGCTTCTGACAAAATTTCAAGTTTGTATCATTTACCAATGCAGAGAAAAGTTGTATGAAAGTTGTGAGGGACAGACGGGATGATGAAAATTATGAAAGTTGTGAGGGACGGACGGGATGATGAAAATTAAACTAAGACAGTAAACAGGAAGTAGCATTCTGACAGGTCTGAAAATGCATCCCACAATATGGCATACATATACAAAGCTTACGACAAAATTTCAAGTTTGTATCATAGAAAAAAGCTTTACGAAAGTTGTGATGGACACACAGAATAATGAAAAATTGACTAAGTTTATAAACAGGAAGTAGCATCCCAACAGGTCTGAAAATGCATCCCACAATAAGGCATGACTACACAAAGCTTCTGACAAAATTTCAAGTTTGTATCATTATCATTGCAGAGAAAAGCTTTACTAAAGTTGTGACGGACACACAGAATAATGAAAAATTGACTAAGTCGGTAAACAGGAAGTAGCATCCCGAAAGGTCTGAAAATGCATCCCACAAAACGGCATGACTACACAAAGCTTTTGAAAAAAATTTCAAGTTTGTATCATTTATTATTGCAGAGAAAAGCTTTACGAAAGTTGTGACGGACACACAGAATAATGAAAAATCGACTAAGTCGGTAAACAGGAAGTAGCATCCCGACAGGTCTGAAAATGCATCCCACAATATGGCATGACTACACAAAGATTCTGACAAAATTTCAAGTTTATATCATTTACGATTGCAGAGAAAAGCTTTACGAAAGTTGTGACGGACGGAATTACGGAATGATGGAATTACGGAATGACGGACACAGGTAAAACAGTATACCCCCTCCTCCTCCGGAGCGGGGGTATAATTTTCAGATTTATGTCTCGTATGATAAAATGACTAAGGCCACAACAAAAATAATTCTTGCTCTACGGATTTGTTCACCAAAAATTATGGTGTGGCAAGCGAAATTTTTAATTTTCTGAGAATTTTTATATGCTATGAATTTTTTTTTTTTTCATTGAACAAACCCAATAATAGCTAAGACTGCAATTTTCAGTCTGATGATGACAGATTCAGTAAAATGACACTACTTAAAGCAGTTACATTCATTCATTATGGGTGTTTTTTGGATTATTGCTGACAATGAAATAATAACAAAAGTTACTTTGTCTCATTTGCATTTACTCCATATCCCTTCAATGCTCATATGCTATCTTTATGTATATATCATGATGGTATAAGATTTTACTACCGAAGACCTGGAAAGTTTTGGTTTGTCTGACTTTGAGTAGATTGCTTAACTTTTCTTTCCTAAATCAAAAGCCTCTTTCCAGCTTATGCTGTTAAATCAACCAAGTGATATTTGGTCTCCAGTGATTTGTATTAGCAGTATTCTTAATTACAATGTTTTCGACACTGGAAATCATCTTAGAATAAAAATATACCCTTCCATAGCTAACCCAGGCACTGAATGTCTGATTACCAGTGGTGCATGACTGATGCCTTCATGTCCCTTATGTTCATTAAAGACTGAAAGAAGCTAAGTGAATTATGACTACTTTTTGATTGAAATTCAAGTTACAGAGTCACCTTCACAGAGAAATATCCCTTTCTTCGTAGGACATCGATGTGATGGTCGACATGCGAAACAAAATGGTTAAACATTAGATGCCTACATGTTCATAAACAAACAACGAAAATATGTTTGTTCTGCGTACGTAAGATGTGAGTTTTCAGTATTGTTCCCTATTTGCAGCGATTGAAATGATATGAAATGGCAAGATGTGTGGATAAACTGATACCGGAAATGATACATCTTGTACTCAATACTGCTTATTGACGTCGACGAAACAAAATCTGGAAATTTGATTTTGCACGATTCAAAAAATGAAATCGGAGAAAATAGGAGCAGCGATTCCGTCGAATAATTAATCAAATCAGTGTGGCCTAAATGGCTAAAAAATTTTAAACATTGTTAGTCTTTGAAAATTTCAGGAAATTTATTGAAGTTTGAGCCGGAATAAAATTCCGCAAGCTTATTTTCCATTCATAGACTAAATGCAAAATTTAACATCAAAATTAAATTCTTAAATCCTAATTTGTTTAAACATTTTGATATATGGACCTAAAGTGAAAATTTAGCCAAATTCATTGATGCGGAAAATATAGGTCAAGGTGACATTATTCTGGTATGGATGTTTGTTACTGCTAAAAATGTAACCACATATCAATCATTATCTGTCTATGGCATGTAGGTGATGAGATATGGTGCATACAAAAATAAAGGGCTACGCCGAGCGCAGCATGTGTCGTCCACTGAAATTAAAAAAAAATGTTTTTTAAAGTGAGTATGGACATAGGAAACAGCTTGACACAATAATTAGATGGACGCAATAAGGAGAAAGACCGAGTAATTAGCTGGACACAAAGTAGGGAAAATAAAAATTAGCCCTTATGACTCCTTATGATTCCTCTTTGACCCTCTACAGCTCAGAAACGGTAAGAGCTACGCCCAATCCATTGACATGATGCTGAAAGCCTATATCAAGAGGAATCAAAAGAAAAAAATCCCATCGAAATGCGATGAAAAATAAAAATTTTAGGTTATCTGTAAATTTACAATTTTGGCCCCTTCAGCCCCTCATAGCTCGGAAACGGCAAGAGCTACGCCAAATCCGTTGACATAGTGCTGAAAGCTTACATCAAGAGGAATCCAAAGAAAAAAATCCCATCTAAATCCGATGAAAAATAAAATTTTGTGGCCATCGGTAAATTTACGATTTTGGCCCCCTTCGGCCCCTCATAGCTGGGTAAGGAAACAGGTTACCAAAAATCTTAAAGTAGAGCGCTACGATAATTTTTCATTTGGAATCCTTTGGAAAAAATTGCATCAAAATCGGACTAAAAATAACAAAATGAAATTTTTGAAATTCGCCCCTTTTGGGCCCCATTTATCTCGTGAACGGTGCATGCCACATGAAATCTGTTGGCATACTCCAGATTGGAAATTTTCTAAGGAGTTTACTGAAAGAAACCCCATCAAAATCCGATTAATAATAAAGATTCTACAGTCAAATATGTGAAAACAACCAATTTAACCCCTTTTGGCCCCTTTTTCTAAAACGGGCGGGGCCAGGAACATAAAATAAAAGCCCGGGCTAAAGCATGTGCCAAGAAACATCATACTAAAATTTGAAAATGATCTGTTCACTGGAACCAAAGTTATGCTGTCCACAGACACAAAAATACCCAATTTTACCCCTTTTTGGCCCCTTTTTGGCCCCTTTTTCTGAAACGGGTGGGGCTATAAACCCAAAATTAAAACCCGGGATAGCCATTATGCCAAGAAACCACATACTGAAATTTGAAGATGATCCGTCCACTAGAAACAAAGTTATGCTGGCCACAGACGCCGACGCCGACGCCTGCGCCATAACATAATACGACCGCAAAATTTTTGCGGTCTTATAAAAATCAAAAAAAAACTAAAGTCCGATTGATGGCAAAATACTGAAACATTGGACTTATTTTTTTTTTAAATATTGTCATGGATACAATTTTTTGACTATAAATTAGCCTTTGACCATTTGCCAACCGATCCTTTATAAATTTATTGCATTTAAAAAACCTTTACAAAATTTGTTCTACAGTTAACCTTATTGTTGACATTTATGCCGACACCAGAATTTGGATTTCTATGTCATGTATGTCTGGCTTTCAGTCGCAGCTAAAACAAGAGGCTCTCAAGAGCCTGTATCGCTCACCTGGATCATGGCTGAAATAGATAAAAGGCATTTCCAATAGGAAAAACAAGACATAAAATTTAGCAGAATACTTTTTTTTCTAAAATTACAGTATTCTTGTTTTGTTTCCATGGCACCACCATTCATTACAACCCATAACAGAACACCATTAAAAAAAAATTGGGCAGGGGTTCCCCTTGTAATAATGGTAATACATATTGCTGAAATTAAAACATTCAGACCACAATTGAAATAAAAATTCAAAAATTTGCACAGAAGTTCCACTTAAAATCAATAGGGCCAATGTAAAAACTATGTTCCAGATGGTGGCCATCTTGGATGAGGTACAGACCTGCCAGATACATTTTTTGGATGGAACCACCTAAGCATTGTGGCTTAGTTTGATTCTAATTGGACTAGTAGTTTCTGAGAAGAAGAGCTTTGAATGTATATTCCATAGGGTCCAATGTTAAAACTATGTTCCCGCTGGAGGCCATCTTGGATGAGGTACAGACCTGCCAGATACCTTTTTTGGAAGGCACCATCTAAGGGCCATTGTGACTGAGTTTGGTTATAACTAGACTGGTAGTTTCTGAGAACATCTTTGAATGACTTTTCCAAATGGTCCAATGTTAAAACTATGTGGCCGCTGGCAGCCATCTTGGAAGAGGTACATACCTTCCAGATACCTTTTTTAGAAGGGACCATCTAAGGACCATTGTGGCTTACTTTAGTTTTAATTGGACTAGTAGTTCCTGAGAAGGAGATCTTTGAATGTTTTTTCCATAGGGTCCAATGTTAAAACTATGTTCCCTAATGGCAGCAATCTTGGATGAGGTACCGACCTGCCGGATACCTTTTGGAAGGGACCATCTAAGGACCACTGTAACTAAGTTTGGTTATAACTGGACTGGTAGATCTTTGAATGTCTTTCCCATAGGGCCCAATGTTAAAACTATGTTCCCCGCTGGCGGCCATCTTGGATTAGGACATGCCGGAAACCTTTTTTGGAAGGGACCATCTAAGAACCATTGTGACTAAGTTTGGTTTTAATTGGACTGGTAGTTTCTGAGAAGAAGATCTTTGAATGTCTTTTCCAAAGGGTCCAATGTTAAAACTATGTTCCCCGTTGGCGGCCATCTTAGATGAGGTACGGACCTGCCAGATACCTTTTCAGGAAGGGACCATCTAAGGACCATTGTGACTAAGTTTGGTTATAACTGGCCTGGTAGTTTCTAAGAAGAAGATCTTTGAATGTCTTTCCCATAGGGTCCAATGTTAAAACTATGTTCCCNTCTCACAGGAAAGTACAAATCTTTGACGGACTGTCAAATTTTCAGGGGAAAAAGCCTAATTATTAGGCTTTCCAGCGAATATCAGGACTTTTCCATCCAAGATTAGGACAAATAGGTTTGTAGTGGCTGGCAGCCATCTTGGATTAGGTGCGGACCTGATGGATACCTTTTAAGGAAGGGATCATCTAAGGACCATTGTGACTAAGTTTGGTTATAATTGGACTGGTAGCTTCTGAGAAGAAGATCTTTGAATGTCTTTTCCAAAGGGTCCAATGTTAAAGCTATGTTCTCCACTGGCAGCCATCTTGGATTAGGTATGGACATGCCAGATAAAAATTTAAAAGGGGACCACCCAAGGACTATTGTGACCAGGTTTGGTTCCAATTGGCCCAGTGAATTCAGAGGAGAAGATCTTTGAATGAAAAGTTTATGACGGACGTACGGACGAACGACGGACAACAGACAGACGGACGACATACGACGGACCCAAAGTGATGGCAAAAGCTCACCCTGGCATAGCCAGGTGAGCTAAAAAGTTAATGAATAGCCATGCATAATTTGATTATACTCTGTGGCATGACTCCATATTTTCTTTCAACTGCAACAAAAGCACTTGTTAATATTCTTGAAATATAGAGCACAGCTTTAATGACATATGTTCATCCAAACTTTGAAGCATTTTGGTTTGCAAAATACTTTTTGGAAATGAACAAGACTTCTATAATTTTGTACAGCCTGTAGTTTAAACATCATTTTGTCAACAGAGCGAAATTACTGTCTCAAAATCTATACATCAAGGGTATGTTCAGTCACTGTTGCAATTGTCACTACAGAAGTTTTACAGTCGTCACAACGATTTGACGAACAGTTACAAGATTCTATTTCACGGATGAGAATATTTGGGTAGATCCAGGGTTTACAACCAGACTGACAAACACCCATTGTGACAAAACCGGACTTTTCACTGGCAGTGTGACAGGTGTCATGTGTGGAGCAGATCATGATTACCTTTCCGGAGCACCTGATGATACCTCAGTTTTTATAGGGGTTCACACTACTATTGCTTTAGTTTTATGGCATTCTTGTTCATTTTTGTGCATTTGTTTTGTCTTTGTCATACTGTCTCAAGTCATGTTGGATATGATTTGCCGTGATTTTGGATTTCTGATTTTGGAATGCCCTCTTTCATCATTTTTGCTTCAGTATCCATTTGCCGATGTATTCTTTACAATATATAATACATGTATATTCTGATAATTTATTCTGTATGTTATGGGAGGTCTCTATTATGTATAATACATGTATATTCTGTGTGTTATGTCTAATAAATCTTCTAAACAGACATCAAAACTTCAAAATTGTCTGCTTATAATTATTCGCCTGATAATAAATAAGGCCAAGACAAATTATTTCTATGTTTGGCGTCAGCACGTGCATTGGAAAATGTGTGATTTTAGGAGAAAACAAACAAAGGATATTTTTCGTTTTTTCGATTAAAATCCAGATTTTTCGCGTTTTTCTGCCATCGTTGAATTTTTTGTGCGCACAATTTACCATCACCTGAATGATTCTAGCTTAAGCTTCAACAAATATATACTACTACTAGAAACTTTAAAAAAAAACTAGAAAATGTGTCTGTAAGACACGGATGCCCCGCCATTACATTGGAGTCTGAAAGCAATTGAAAATTCTTTTTCATTTTATATGATTCATTTTCCTTAGTTTTTCTTTTTAAAAAAAATGGGACTAAAATGCAAAATTTTAACAAAAGTCACTCAAGCGTGAAATATAGGTGGAAGCTTCTTAATTGTCCATCATTTGGGTTCCATTCATAGTGATATTTAATTTGATGAAGCATCCTTGTGAAATATCCAATAGTTGTTGAGAAATGGACCTTAACACAAAATTTAACTTAAGTCACTCAAGCGTAAAATATAGGTCAAAGCCACTTAATTCTTGATGATTTGGGTAGTACTCATCAAGGTCATTAATTTGAAGTAACATCCTTGTGGTATGAAATGTAGTTGATGAGAAATGGACCTTAACGCAAAATTTAATAAAGGGCTACGCCAAGCGCAGCATGATACGACCGCAGCATGTCGACCACTGAAATTTCAACAAAAGTAGTTTAAAGTGAATGTGGACACAGTAAAGAGCTTGACACAATAATTAGATGGACACAAAAAGAAGCTAGACACAGTTATTGGCTAGAAACAAAATAGGGAAAAANTGGACCTTAACGCAAAATTTAACAAAAGTCACTCAAGCGTAAAATATAGGTCAAAGCCACTTAATTCTTGATGATTTGGGTAGTACTCATCAAGGTCATTAATTTGATGTAACATCCTTGTGGTATGAAGTGTAGTTGATGAGAAATGGACCTTAACGCAAAATTTAACAGAAGTCACTCAAGCGTAAAATGTAGGTCATGGATTCCTAATTGCTGATGGACCTGGTAGTACTAATCAAGGTGCATATACTGATTTAATAATATTAAAATATTACAAGAGGTTACCAAAATATTGACCTAAACACAAAACTTAACATCGGGACGGACGTACGTACGTACGGACGGACGGACAAGGGTAAATCTATATGCCCCTTCCACAACATGGCTGGGCATAAAAACTCTGAATAAACTGAAATGGGTTCAACGGAATTGACTTTTAATGTACATAATTCACATCAAAATTTGTTGATTTCAAAAATTTCCTCCTTATTTTTATTTTGGTTTTGTTTGTTTGCCTGCCGCCGGCCTAGATTTCAAAAATAAAGTTGAAGCCAAACAGAGAATTAAATTGGTTTGGCCTAATGAGAATTAGGGTAAGGAAAAGTAAAGTCATACTGGGAGCTCTCACCAAGCAGCATTGAATCATGTGTGAATCTGCAGACTTTTTATCAGTAATAAATGGTCAAATAAAAAACTTAAAAGGGTTGAATTTTCAAATTTTAAAATGCAAAGCTTTGGGAGCATTTTAAATTTTTGAAAATTTAACTATCAAAAGTTGAGAAATGGTGTATCTAAGGGATATCTTTTCGTAATAATCTGAAGGCAAAACTCGACATAAGACATGGCCCTACCTTTCAGCTCGCCTGAAATATATTTGTTCTCCATTCAGCATGGTCGCCATTTTTCATGCTGTCACAAAGAAAAAGACGACTGACAAATTTGACTTCATAAGGGCTTTTCCATTTCAATGCATGCATCAGTGTCTGAAGGCAATTTTCTACTAACCCCACAACCAAGGGTAATGGACAAATATGAGAATAGTAATAAGATACAAAATCGACAACAACTTACAAGAATTTTCATATTCTTGCCTTCTGACCCTGGTACATCCATTTAGACGGAATAGCCCTAACTGAATCCAACCAATCATTGACTGAGAACAATCTTACCCTGGTACATCCATTTAGATGGAATAGCCCTAACTGAATCCAACCAATCATTGACTGAGAACAATTTTACCCTGGTACATCCATTCAGATGGAATAGCCCTAACTGAATCCAACCAATCATTGACTGAGAACAATCTTACCCTGGTACATCCATTTAGATGGAATAGCCCTAACTGAATCCAACCAATCATTGACTG
>MJUU01063612.1:6661-21428 GCA_002080025.1 Modiolus philippinarum | reverse complement strand
TATGATTGACAGGTGGCATTCAAAAGTATGTCAATGACTGGTTTTATTACCATTTTCCTAAGATTTGATTGGACATTACCTATATGCAAAATAAATATGTGCCACACCTACTAAAAATAATTCACCTTGCAAGAAGAAAGTCATGATTGTTTGTTAATTGGAAGTCTTTGATGTATCAAACTTAGGTGTCATCCGGGTTTGCCCACTTTTAATTACAGTTATAAATAAACAAAGAGGGCTGTGTAGTTTTAACCAATAAAGTATGTTTCTAACTTGTAGCAAATTATTAATCTCTCTTTTACCTGTACAGTCTTTGAAAAATTGCTTTACATTTGGAAATTTGTATGGAAATTTTTTTTCTTCAAAAATTTCAAAAATGGGTTCATTTTCATGATTTTGATAAAATTTAACATTTCAACGAAGTTGTATTGTTTTTATTCATACATTTATAACATGAGATTAATTATGAACTTATTTGGAGTGATTCAAATAACCTCCAGATTTCAAGCATTTCTGTTGTTGTTTTTTTTTTTTTTTTTTTTTTTTTTTTTTTTGAAAGTGAGTAAAATTTTTTGTTCTAATAATTCTATCGAACAAGAAATAAATTTGAATTCATTTCGGCTTAAATCTTTTTAAGATACCAGTACCTTATACTTCCAAAACATCAGATAAAAAAAATAAATTTAAGTAAATTAAAGAACAAATTAAAAAACATTTCGCACCACAATCCTTCATTAGGTAAATTTCATTATTCATTTTTAATAGTCCTTTATGGAGTGGATATATTACAGCTTTTACCTCTTTAACACCTGCTAAATCAAGAACAAAAAAATCAGATAAAAAAAATGAAAGAACAAATGAAAATAACCAAAATGATTCCTCAATTGGATAAGCCAGGACATATTAAAATTAATGTTACATTCTTTTTAATATATTCATCGATAGAGATTTACAAGGTAAGTGTTTCATATAATTATTATAATGTAACTAACTTTAATCCGAATACATAAATCCAAAATCAAAAGAATAGTTATTTGAGAGTAATTGTATAGACCCAAAATTTCTAAATTTTCTATCTTTTTTACCTATTTAATATGTAAAATTCTAAGAATTCAAAAAGGTTTGGTTTCTTAGTAATGGTAAAAATCTTGGCATTTCAATATAAATTCAATATGATCACAATTTCAATAAATACAGATGTTCTTAAAAGCATATCTGGCTACATAGGAAATATGAAAATTTCTATGAATCCGATTTATATGTCATGAGCTTTTCATCAAAAGACCTGATGCAATATTAATAGTCGAACTACGATTGCTCAAACGGCCAAGGGACTGATAGAATCAGTTCAAGCTAGATGAGTGTTCTAGCTATCAAAGCAAAAAGAGTTTAAACTCTGTTTAAATTTCCAATTTATTTTCAACCATTGTGACCTTGAGCTTTGACCCTTTTCTCCAAAATGAATGGGGTTCTTCCTTTAATGGCATCCAAAAGCATGTCCAAGTTTGATTGGAATTAAATCTAAACTTTTTAGTTATGTTCCAGAAACCTCACTTTTCATTATTATTAAATTTATATTTCGTGTTTGTTTGCTTCTCTCAATTAAAATAGTCTAACAATATTTCTTAATTAGTAAAAGAACAACCTAACACTTGTATACCAGCTAATGATTGAAAAATATCCGTATTTGATAATTTTATAAAAGATGGAAATAATTTCAGTATAGCAGGCAGTTACATTTAAACATCAATTATGGATTTCTCATTGTCAGTTTATGTTGTTTGGCTTACAATTTTCCCAACAGTTGTAGTTTCAAACCCAAAATTGTGCTCTTAAGAGCTTCAGATATTCAAAATGTGTTGCTCGACATACTAAAAAAGAGATAGATTATTGAAAGTGGGCTCTTTGTGACTCAGAACATGGTTTGACATTATTTTTGTCTTCAATTTAGCTTTAGCGTGGACTTGAGCATACAAATAAGTCTGAAGGGTTTTTCAATGACATAAATAACATATATTTTATATAATTAATCAAAGTGCACTGAATATACAATGAAAGCATTGGCACTATGATTTAATGAATGAACCAATTTTTGATTATTTAAATAGAATACACATCATGTACATAACATCATGTACATATACAACTACAATGCTGTATAAAAACAAAAGTATGCAAATTAACGAGAATATGGTAGACATTTTTTTATTACCTCACCTGGCTATGCCAGGGTAAACTATTGCCATCACTTGGCGTACGTCGTCCGTCCGCTCCGCCAATTTCAAAAATCTTCTCCTCTGAAACCACTGGGTCAAATGGAACCAAACTTCAACTGAATCATCACTAGGGTATCTAGTTTCAAATTTGTAATTTTCCATGTCTTACGTCAAACAACATGGCTGTTGTTACTAAAAATACATAGGGGTAAATTACAGTTTTTGGCAAATAACTCAAAAAACGTTACAGATATGAAAAATCTAACACAGGTAAAATGATCAGCATGACAAGATCTACCCATGGTGAAATTTTGAAGAAAATCTGATGACCCATCTTAGAGTTATTTCGATGTTTCCGTAAAATTTTCAAAATTTTGATGTTTTTTTATTTTTTATTTAAAAAAACTAAAAGATATAGAGGTTAAGTTTAAATTTCAAAAATGTTCAGCATGTTAAGGTCTACCCACATGGAAATTTTGAAGAAAATCCAAGCACCTATATATGAGTTATGGCCCTTATTGGTCAAATTTTTCGTGGTTTTATACTTTTTGTCCTATATTTCCAAAACGCTTTGAGATAGAGGTCAAGTTTAAATTGCAAAAAAGTTCAGCATGTCAAAGACTACATTTTATTGAACACAGTCAAGTTTTCGGACCTCTTTCAAGATGGCCGCCAGCGGGGAACTTAGTTTTACCATTTGACCTTATGGGAAAATTCATACAAAGAACTTCTTCTTGAGAACCACCAAATGGATTTGAATCAAACTTGGCATGAATGATGCTGATGAGGTGCTGACCAAGTGTTGTAACTTTGGTGCCGATCCATCATCCAACATGGCCGCCAGCGGTTATCTTAATTTAACATTGGACCCTATGGGAAAATGCATACAAAGAACTTCTACTTGAGAACCACTGAATGGATTTGAACCAAACTTGGCATGAATGATGCTTATGAGGTGCTGACCAAGTGTTATTACTTTGGTGCCAATCCGTTACTTACATGACCAACAGCATTGGACCCCATGGGAAATGCACACAAAGATCTTCTAGAGAACTGCTGAATGGATTTAAATTAAACATGACATGAATGATGCCTGTCAGGTGCTGACCAAGTGTCACCAGCTGTGAACTTAATTTAACAAGAGATATTTTTCTTGAGAACTGCTTAATAGATTTAATCCAAACTTTGCATAAATAATGCTTATGAGGAGCTGACCAGGTGTTGTTACTTCGGTGCTGATACATCATCCAACATGGCTGCCAGCGATGAATTGGACCCTAAGGGGAAATGCATACAAAGATATCATGGAAAACCACTGAATGGATTCAATTTAAACATTGCATAAATGAAACTTGTGAGATTTTGACCAAGCTTGTTACTTTGGTGCTGATCCGTCTTCCGACATGGCCACCAGTAGCAAAACTTATTTTAACATTGGACGCAGTAGGAAATGCATAAAAAGATTTCTCCTCTGAAACTGCTTTAACAATTTCAGTAGAATTTTAATATGTTAGTCCTTGGGTTACCCTCGTCAAAGGTTTATGTTAAATAGCTGCCAGCAGGGAATGTAGATTAACATATAGGCCCCTTAAGTTTGGAAATCAACTCTGAACCGCTTCAACAATTTTAATTAAATTTTATAAAAAGTTTCTGATTTTTATGTACATTCACCACCAAAGATGGACCATCAATTGGGAATTATAGAGCTGCATAGGACCAACGTGAGCGATACAGGCTCTTGAGAGCCTCTTGTTATCTGTTTTACGGGAGAGCCTACCCTATTTCTTTTTATAAATTGAAATAATAATAAAAGTGACAAGGATAACTTTTATTTTATTGTTTGATAAGGTGTACATTGATTTTTAAATTTTTCCAAATTCTCACAATTTGTATTGTTTCTTTACTTTCGATGATTAATTTCGCTTAAGTTAATTTATTTTGAATTACCCCATTATAGGATTTCCTTAAATATCTTAATCTTTTCAACAAATTACACTGAAACTCTTCAAACAAAGGGAGATAATTTAAAACATGTTTACAAAATATGTGGCTAAATCTGCCTAGGTTAATTTTTGTGGAATGGCAAAAAAATTTTGATGGGAGTGAAAACATGATTTTAAAAAACTGCGGAATTGTTTGAATAAAAATAAAATTGCAATTAAAATTTAACAATCATAATACATGAAATGACATGAATTATGGTGAGCCTTTTGCAGAAATCCAAAGGGCCTCATACTTTATTGATTGAATATAGATAAACATAGTGAAAGTGTGAAAAATAAAAAAAAAAATTAACTATTATGCCTAGGTGTAATTGTGAATGTAAGCATGGTCAAAGATATTATGCAGGCTTGCATGTGCATAAAATCACGCAAGGTCAGACCATAGTTAACCATGGTCATTGCAGACTTGACCATTGGATAAGTCAGATTCAACCATGGTCACTGTTTTGGAAACCATGGTTGTTGATAGTTATGTCCACCATGCTTGTTCCTGTTTTATCCATGGTTGTTCATGATCAACCATGGTCCACAATGCTTGTTCCTGTTTTATCCATGGTTGTTCATGGTCAACCATGGTCAATCATGCTTATTCCTGTTTTATCCATGGTTGTTCATGATCAACCATGGTCAATCATGCTTGTTCCTGCTTTATCCATGGTTGTTTATGGTCAGCCATGGTCAATCATGGTCACATTTCACAGGGGAAGTTACCTTTTTTGCGTACATATGTGATTTTAAATAATTTTCCTTTTTTAGATGATGTTTCAGGTTTTTTTTTTATCTAATTATTATTTTTTAAATATTCTAGTTTTTGAATAAGTTGAAACTCAGTAAATGCATGACAGAGATTTGTGTCGGTATTGTTTATAAATAACACCAATATTTAATTATGTTAAAGATTATACATGTACCATCAAACTGGGCAACATTTAATTTCTCCTGATACCCAGAGCCGTAGGTAACAGTATCTGTGTGTAACCAATCGGTCAGTTGGTTTTAGTGAAAGTATGAACTTTAGACATTGCATACACAGAGTCATTAATTATTATTCATTATATTTGTCTCAGTACTTAAAAAAAAACAAACAAACAAACGAATACATGTAAATAAAAATAAACCAGTGAAATCATATCGAGTACATTCAAATTAAAGTAAATAGTAATACATGGTAAAAGCTTACAGTTAGGAAGCTTATGGTTTTTCATCTTTCTTTTAGTTTTGAAAATGCAACATGCATGACCAGAACACCAACAAGAAGGACAATTAAAGATATTAATAAAACCACACCTACTCCAAGAAAATCAGCAAAAAGACAACGACTGTTCACAGAGAGTCCTTCGGCTAAGGCCTTAAGACAAAGCGTACAGAACTTCCAGAAGGCTGAAGATTTACAAACTAAGATAAAAGAATTAAAATCTACTCTTCATGAAAACATGAATATTGAATATTTTTCAACGTTTGAGCCATTAATTAGACTCACATTCTTACAGATTACACTAGGATTGCCAACTTTACTAACATTAATTGCTTCTTGTCTACAAGTTCCGCAGATGTTTCCAAACAGATTATATTCTGACAATTGTCAATGAGGGCTGTACTACAACATTTTCTGCTGATGAAATGTTGGTCTTCATTCAGACTGTAGAATCATGTGCACATTTGTTACACAACTATCACATAGACATTACAAATACACTGTGGGAAGTGTCAGCCAAGTACAAAGAATCATTCATGAAGTTTGAGACACCACCTGTTACTGTGTGTATTCAAGATGACTGTCGGGGACCACTCTATCCATCATCAAAGACATCAGTAACATTTTATACACTAAATGGTCCATACCCTGGGCAGAAAGCAACATTCAGATGCAGAAGTTGTCTAACATACTACAACATCGATGGTTTTCATGTTGCCAACAAAGGTACATGCTACTATCAAATCAACTTCACTACCAAATGGATACGAGCCAGCAATCTTCTCTACTTTTCAAAGGACCTGCATGAACTGATGTGTGAGTCAGGGTAAGTTTTGCATTTGTAACACCAGAGGGTATAATATATGTCATTAAGATTATATGTCCTGTTTGTTATTCGAGATTTCAACTGTTGGAATGGTATATCATACATGTGATAGTTGGCTATTTTTTTTAGTAAACATTAATTTATTTCTTGTCAAGTTTTATATGCTCACCACTTTATTTCATTTGTTTGCCTAAAAACCTGTCCTGGGGGGGATTAGTTGATTCCACATTTAGCTGTGGGAATTTTTGGAATTCATTCATGAGTGCTCACATGGACTGGAGCATTAATTGCTTTTACATGTGCGAGAAACATAAAAACAGCACATGATGTAAAATAACAAGGATGTAGAGTTATTATACCTGTAGCAAAATCACTGCCAGCTAGTATATAGTAACATCAAACCATAGAACAAATTCCTTTTAAATTACCATAAAAGTCTCAACCATTAGTGAGAGCGAAACATAATTGATGCTAGCCCAATGCAGATTATTGCATGATGCATTAACTGGAAATAAAACTGCTGATTTTCCATATACTTTTATTATCCAATATAATCTCTTCAATCAGCTGAAACAATTTACTTCATGAAAATAGCCATTTTGAAACTGATGCCCCATTCAGTGCAGACAATTATGTGAATTAAAAGTATAAGTAGTACATTTGTACTATTGTTTCATGATGTACGTTACTGCATGTGCAGCTTAACTATTTGTCTGAAGTCAAATTCTTTTTTGCAGAAACCATGCATTTGTTTCCAGCCAAGCATTTGCGGAAATTTACAATAGTGTGTTTACTGAAGGCCATCCCGTTGCAGTTAACTTTCATCAATGGGCAAAAGAACTCCCTGTTAAAAATGGTAGGTTTGTCATGAATAATGTCATACATAATTTAAGTGCCAAGTGATGTTCTTATATGGTAAATAATCCTTTTATGATGTCAAGTCTTTTATAACAATAATGTAAACTAACTATTGTTATTTATATGTCTGGCTTTAAAGGATGGTATACAGTGATCATGGTGTCTGATCATCCGTCTGTTCGTTATTCCATCCGACATAGGGTACATACTTTTTTTTTACTTCTGCAATCAAATGGGGAAGCGAGGAGTATGTATTTGTGAGCAGATTTTAGTTTTCCAGTTACATTGGGGAGATTGGATTTAAAGATCCTATTATTTGTTTCCATCAATAAGTGTACATTGTTCTTAATATTTCAGTTCCTGTACAACCCACCATTAATCTAGACGAAGGGGCCTTCTCGTATGATGATGATGATGATGATGATGACTTCCACAAACAACATTCTGCAGGTACAAAACCACCTAACCAAACAACAATTTCATGGCCTTTTTAGCATTATGTTAATGTCGCAAATCCCCTATGATTTTAATTGCAGAATGTAAGAGTATACTATTGGTCTGCAGAATGTAGGAGTATACTATTGGTCTATTATAAAATATATCATGCTAATTTTCTTATGCTTGTTGCAGTTGACATTCATTGCTCAGTGTCATTAGAAAACATATCTAGAGTTGATTCTCCTATAACAGATCTGGTTCAGTTACTACAAACATAAGAGAAATTTTCCACGATGAAAAATTTACAAAATACAACATAATTCCTCCCCAAAACAGCTTAATATATCAAAGTTACATGACAACAGATTATAAAACAAGAAAACCAAAACAAATTTGAAAGACCTACATTTATGTGCCTATACACCTACATTTACCTAGATCTATACCTTCATAATATGTGTTTTACTGTAATACTGCAGTACTTAAGTGAAGTTTCTCATGATAAAATTAACATATACCATAACCTCACAAGGAATTGAATTCCCAAATATATATATAATACTGCCTTAATTGTATTATTATCTAGTGCACCAGTGAAACATTATATAGTTAAAAAAAATATGAATTTATAATATACATGTACGTACCATAGATTTATTGTAATCATATACTATAGAAAATGCATTTTGCTTTTTAATACATTCCAGAGTTGAACACCTTTGCGCAAATAGCCATGACCAGAAAAAATACAGTTTCAGCTTACCTTAATGGAGAACTTCAGAATGAGCTGAATGAGAGAGGCTTGACAGATATAACTGCATTCACCACAACAAACAACAGGGAAGACATCATGAGGGAAATTGACATGTTAAGAAAGAGTGAACTTTATGTACATACAGAAGATGACTGCTCACCACTTTGTAAAGCCAAAGGTACAATTTTGATTGCATTCATATACATGTATTTCTTCCAAAATTAAATATTTATGGTCATTTCAAACAATTTCAGCATAATGGAGATAAATGTAGCAAAATTGTTAAGAAATACTTCTCAGAGACTCCAGTTTACCGTTGTTTAATCCGATGAAGCCATTCAAGTTATAAAACTTTACTACAAATGTTAAAGAGGTTGGTAAATTGGAATCACCATAAATACAAGCTAACTGCAGACCTGTCAAATTTTGAAAATTGTCTCGCATGAGATTTGCTAAAGGAGTATGTACGATAAGAGGCTTATTTGCCCATTAACCTAGCTGTATATTCAAACAGAGTTTTCCTAGAAATTATACTTGGCATAACACAGTTCATATATTGCTTAAATCAAAACTCAAGTAAATTGGTGCAGTGACATCATCAAATTCTGATTGTGACGTCATAAACATCATGATTCATCCAAATTTACAGAAAATCGACAAATATTCATCCAATTTTGCCCATGTCTTGTTAACGATTTTACCAGCAAGCCTTGTTTTCAAACATTTGAGAAATTTATTCAACTCGATGTGACAAATTTCATATTCAACTTAGTTCTCCACCTTCAATATAAACTTCTGCAATAAATTGTGTAAATGATTTAATTAATGGGTTGAATTGCCTGACAAATCTAAGTGTTTTTTTTTCATTATTATTTCAGGCTGTGAGCATTTGAGGGTGATAGACAGTTGTTGGAAGGTGTGTATGTGTCACTGCATGTTTGCAGTCCCAATGGAAGTGGAAGGTTACCCTCTACTTAACTTTCCCAATGTTTGCACTATGGAACCCCAGCATGGCTCTGTTTTCTGTACCGAACACCATCAACTACTGACACGCCACAAAATACCCACAGATAAACAAGAATTCCTGAGGTTTATTGGCTACACAGGTATTACAAATGTAGATAAATTCAACATTCTTTTTTATTTTCGCTTGGCAGACAAGAAATCGGTATACTTATGTTATTCATTTTTTTGTATATGTATAATCTTTCAAAACCTTGACATTTATTTAGAGTAGCTCTAAAAATTAATGTGTAATGGTTTCAACTAAGGATGTCAACAAGTACTCCAGTATACGTGTTTTCTGTAACAACGAAGACAAAATTGTGATTTTTTTTTAATTTCCAATTACATTTACTAAAAACACTTTCACCCAAAAATGAAAAGAATGATGAAAAACAATGGAAACTGTTTACTCTGTCATGGCATGGGCAGAAATGACTGTTTGGTAGCGGAAATTAAAACAAATTCTTTTGTTTTCATAAAGCAAAATTGTTGCTGTTGCTTTGAAATGAAATTTTATTTCACACAAACCGACTTGCTTTATATCGACATGTGAAATTAAGATAATATACATACGACGCCTTGATTTAACTAACACATTTTGGTAGCCGAACAGCAAGATTGCGATTCAATAATGCTTTCCAGTAATGCGGCCGTTTGGTCACATTTCTAATAGTTAAAAACAGAAAAATGTACACATTATATATTAATTTTCAACCAAGTAATTATTTTGACTGACATTGATTGACTCTGGGACTAATATATTAGTCCCAGATTGACTTCAATAGTGTTCATCCAGGTATTGTGTTGATTGTGTTGATTTAATGTTTATATAACCGTTAATTATGATTTAAACAATTGGATTAATCAGACAAGCGTGTCACTAAACATAAACAAGATGTTAAAGACAACATAAAAATATAATTTCGTTTTGATTGAATGCTATTGAAATAAATCTCTGATTTGTTGTAATGGTACACAAACTATGAATTGTTCTGTTTTTATGGCACATAGCTATATATCATTGGAATAATCACTCCCTCTTGATACTCGAGTATTGTATTCACATATTTTGACATACCTAGTTTCAACGATTCATTCAGTGCATCAAAAAAAAAAAACACCTATAAAAAGTGTGTAACCATTTAACAGAACAGCTCTTTCTATTCAATTATCTCTTGAAGCATAACCCCATGAGGATGTCAAAAATAAATCAATGCTTTCATTATCAAATAACAAAAGTTCCATTATCATATTTGTTCCATCTCAATAGAATATTTCATGTTCTAAAGGCACAGACATTACACCAATATTAATAACATTTATTCCGAAGGAGCTTTTGCTATACAGAGAAAATACTTGTTGAAGTCAAATTTTAGGTATCTGCCATCCCGAGTACTAATGCTTTTTGAGCATATTCTTCACTCAATGGGGAAAATCCTGACATTGAAGCTCACAATCATAATCATTTTTTTTTTTACATAGGAAAACCAGCATTACCATACCAAATATTTATTCCTCTGAATGTGGTAAAATATTTTTACACCAATGTTTTGTCTCTCAAAAATTGTTTACAAAATAGACTTCTAACAAATTTGGAAGTGCACCAATGTAAAATATGTTGCAAAAGACCAATTTCAGTTATGGCGGGTTTCCTGGCTCTTTAACGTATTATATTTGCAATTCTTCAATGAACATACCAATATTCCTAAAGTAACACATATAACAAGTCCTTCCAAACTCCTGTCTTTATTTGCCAATCAACCAATCAAGATTCTATAGAAATTCTATTGTATACCATTTTGTACTGCCTGAAGGGGTTTACCTTGATACTCCAGTAATGACATATTGGTATACAAAAGAATTCTATATAATCTTGATTGGTTGATTGACAAAGAAAAGATAGGATTTTTGAAGGAGTTGTTATAGGTGTTACTCGAGGAATATTGGTATGTTCATTGAAGAATTGCAAATATAATACGTTATTGAGCCAGGAAATCCGCCATAATATCAAGAGTTTACTGGATGTACAAAAGGAAACATGTGAAAATTTGTTTGATTCACTTGCTATGAAAATCTGGACACAAAAAAAAAATTGTTCTTTTTGTATAATGAAGGGGTAATACACACAATCTCAAAACACCTTATGATAATGATATAACTATTTCAGATAAGCCAAAAAAGTGCCCATGATATTAAAAAGGTTGATGATAAGTTAACACAGTTTGCTGCAGATTTGTACATCAGAGATGAAGAGGCTAGAGAAATGGGTGAATCAGCATTATCATATCAAGGTAACGAACCAAGTTTGTACCATTTTTTTGTGTCCAACACAATGTCAGTTGACGTCGAAGTTCAATTTTTATTTAGCAGAAAAACGTTTTAATCAGCTGTATTTGGCACAAACACATAACTACTTAAACTACCATTCAGGAGAACCAGGAAAGCCCAAAACGACTCATTTTTATGCGCTGTCATCAGTACATGCATCCCGATTCATTAATAATAAGCCGTTTAAATCAATTTCTCAACAACTATGCATTTGTAACAATATGATGTTTCATCAAATTAATTGCCTGGATGAGTCTTATCCAAAACAAGGACATTAAGGTGGCACTGACCTATTTCTTATGCTCGATTGACTTATGCTAAATTTTGGCTTTAAGTTTATTTCTCAACGACTCCGCATTGTATCAATATGATGTTTCATTGCCTGGACAAGTACTTCCAAAAACAAAGACAGTTAGGTGGCTTTGACAAATATCGTACTCTTGAGTGACCTTTGTTGAATTTTGCGTTTAAGTACATTTCTTCATAACTCATGAATGAATTTATAACTTGATCAATATTTAATACTTCAGCGACATAAGTTGGAAATTTTTATTAATTTCTCTTGCTCTACAAATTTTTATTGAACAATCAGGCGGATCTGTAATGGTACTTCCTGATTTTTCCATCACAGTTCAAGTGACGGTTATCTAAGTTTATTACCTGATCGACCAAGGTTATGTTTTTGCAATAAATTTGTCGACGGGGCACCCATGTCTTTCATACACTTTTTCTAGATTTTAATTAATTACAACATGAAATTATGAAAGTAATTAACAATTTGACCAATGTAAAGTGTGGGTTTAACAAATATGATATTATCATTTGCATACCAAATTAATAATACATTACAGTATTTAACTTATGATTTAAGGCTGTTGTGATGCGCAATTCAATCACGCATTTGAAAAACAAGGAGCCAGATAAGGATATGATTGAAGTTTCATATCAGTTCTGCGAAAAACTGCAAGAACACACGTAATGTGACCCATACTCTAATTTCGGATTTCAGGTTGCTAGGGCTACATGGTTTTTCATTTGCGCCCACTTAAAACAAAACTCATTGATATCAATATTATTTTCTAACTACATAAGCAAAATATTTAATAAAAATAATATGCAAACTTCAGAACTTTTGTACCTTTCTTTAATTAAAGATTTGTGTTTTTAAATTGCAGACAGACTAAAATGCAAAAATTGTAAATAGTTAAATATTTTAAAGGTACTCTAGACATGGTATCTAATATGGAAACTGAAACATGGAAAGACCACACCATGAAAGATGAAGATTGTAATAAAGATACTGGTGAGAAGGCAAGACTCCGACAACGTTCAAGAGGGCATTTAGTTTGTGTAACTGGTGGAGGACACATCCAATATTTTGACCCAATTTTTAAGTAAGTATATTCATGTATATGCAATGAAGGGATATGGAGTAAACCACATGAGACAAAGTGTCTACAAATACATGGTAAAACCAAGCAATGGAAAAAGGCTTTTAATGTTGTTCTAAATCCTAAAAGTCACTGTGATGTCTTCAACATAAGCTTTGCTCAAACCTCATTGTAAGATATTTTGACATTCATAGAAACTTTCGTAACAGTTTTCTCAGTAACTACTCATCACTGCAACTCGAAATTTTTTACGCAAGTTCTGAATGATATCCTTATGTAAGTAGCAATGTTTCAGCTCAAGTGTGTTGATAAAAAGTTTTTAAGGTCAAATTTGGCTAAAAAATGTGAATTTGGACCTATCTTGATGGTTTTATACCAAAATAAATAAGACAGAGGCAAATCCAATTAGCTTTTTTGCTATGTCATAATGTCAGACAAACAGAGGGTGTGTGTAGTGTTAATAATATCAAAAATGTTATGTTTTAGGTCTGAGAATCCTTCACAAGTTTTTATGCAAGTAATACGACTAATGTATTTGGAATTCGAAGACATTGAACCTGATAAACTACATGATGCGATTCAGTCATATATTCTGTCATATGACACCTATCCATTCTGCCAAAAGTATCAGATACAACATACAAAGAATTAATGGGAAACAAAGCCACACCATTCGACACCATGGCAAACCTGTGAAAGCAGTTCTCCTACCAGCTGCTGCATTTACACAATCGCAATGGACAGCCATCTGTCAGATTCTTGATGATGATGATGAAGACACCTGTGTGATGCAGGTTCACTGTAGTAACCCCTCATCAACTACACCAGCAGCAACAACTACATCAGCAGCTACAACTACACCAGCAGCAACAACTACATCAGCAGCTACAACTACACCAGCAGCAACAACTACATCAGCAGCAACAACTACACCTGCAGCTACAACATCAGCAGCAACAACTGCAGCTACAACATCAGAAACAACAACTACATCTGCAGCTACAGCATCAGCAGCAACAACTACACCAGCAGCTACAACATCAGCAGCGACAACTGCACCTGCAGCTACAACATCAGCAACAACAACCACACCAGCAGCTACAACATCAGCAGCGACAACTGCACCTGCAACAACAACTATACCAGCAGCTACAACTACACCTGCAGCTACAGCGTCAGCAGCAACAACAAACAAGCAGCTACAACTATACCGGCAGCTACAACTACACCAGCAGCAACAACTACACCAGCAGCAACAACTACACCTGCAGCTACAACATCAGCAGCAACAACTACACCTGCAGCTACAAGTACACCAGCAGCAACAACTACACCTGCAGCTACAACATCAGCAGCAACAACTACACAAGCAGCTACAACTACACCAGCAGCAACAACTACACCAGCAGCAAAAACTACACAAGCAGCTACAACTACACCATTAGCAACAACTACATCGGCAGCAACAATTACACCTGCAGCTTCAACATCAGCAGCAGCATCAACACCAGCAGCTACAACTACATCAGCATCAACAACTACACCTGCAGCAAAAACTGCATCTGCAACAGCAACTACACCCACAGCGACAACAAAACCAAAGACAACCACAACAGTGAAAACAACCATAAGACCAGCAACAACAACAAGCCCAGCAGCAACAACTACTACAAGACCAGCAGCAACTGTAACAACAATTACAAGACCAGCACCAAGAACACCAGAGACAACAACTACAGCATCATCAACAACC
>MJUU01063611.1:0-51172 GCA_002080025.1 Modiolus philippinarum | reverse complement strand
AAGAATTACTATAAGGTCTTTCCCCGGAAAGGGAAAGACCTTAATTAATACATTAAAGATCATAAAATGTTGATGTACTTTTGGACATTTTTTATTATGATTTTGTATAGCACTTTTGCACACACAAAATCGTTAGACAATGTAAATAGATTTTTTGTTTGCTATATATGCTTGTATTAAAAAAATAGCATCACATTTTCTAATGATAATTCAGGGTTTCGATGTTAAAAATCACTTCATTGTATTATTTGGGGTCTGTTTAACATCCGTTACCGTAGATTTTAGCGGTTCTTCTAAAATTGCTGTATAAAAAGAATATTAAGAGATATGTGGAGGAAATTTTTAAGACAGATTCTAAAATGAACTTACTTCCCGGAAAATTCATTAATTTATGTTACTTTAAAATTATATTTTTTTCACATTTCTGTTGTGGAAGTGGGACATAATTTTGAGAATGACTGTTTAGTCCTGATATAGCTGAAATATGGCTCAATAGACGTAAAATTCTAAATAATCAATCAATTAATTAATCAACACAGGACTGCAGTCCCGTCCCACTCTACAGGTACGAAGGCAGTCATTGTCGCCTCCAAACACACAAAGAGCTCCTTGCACGAAAGCAAAGTATGTTGGTCATCTTAACCCCTCCGTATCTTTATTCTAATCCCTGATATATTGTGAAGCTATGAGCTTATAAATGCCGACAATAACCGCTAGCCATCAGGAAGCCAGTCCAAAATAAGAAAAGATGCGTTCTGCCAAAGTCCCAGAAATTCTTGTACATATCTATAAAATGGCTTTTGATTAATATAAGGGTAAATATATGTTCTGTTGATATTTAATTAAATCAAATGATTCCTCTCTTGGAGGTCCGCGTTGTGACCAACTCAAAATACAAATATGAAAATTGAAAGGAATGACTGCTTGTAAATGTTGCTGCAACTTGAATAACGTGTGGGTATTACGTAAAATAGCTCATTTTTGTGTCGCCTGCTGTAAGCAGAGTCGACACATAGGGATTACCATCTGTCGTCTTGCGTCGTCGTCCTGCGTCGTCCTTCGGTTTTTGTATCCGCAACTCCTCCAAAACGACTTGTCCGATTTCAACCAAACTTTCAGGATATGTTGTTCACCTGGTGTAGTTGTGCACCTGATACTTAGAATTTTGATTTCACAGATTTTAGAGGTTCATGGAGCAAAATAGCTCATTAGTTAATCTGGATTGTTAATCCACAACTCCATCATAACTATAGGTCAGATTCTTACAGAAGTTGTTCACCTGGTGTAGTTGTGCACCTGATACTTTAAAATTTTGTTTTGCAGATTTAAGAGGTTCCCTGGGCCAAAATAGCTCAATTGTTAAACTGGTTAGTTAATCCACAATTCCATGGTACTTGCAGGATATGTTGTTCATCAGATCTAATTATGCACTTAATACATAATATTTTAACTTTATAGATTTTAGAGGTTCACTGAGCCAATATAGCCCATTTGTTAATTCAGATTGTTAATCTGGAATTCCTTCAAACCTGTAAGTCATATTGCAACGAAGCTTTCAGGATATGTTGTTCACCTGATATTATTGTGGATCTAATACTTAAAATGTTGATTTTACAGATTTTAGAGGTTCACTGAGCCCAAAAATAGCTCATTTGTGACAGTTTGAGGTATCTACCTTATCCTGGATGTCCTTCTAGGCCTAGCTGTCGGTATCAGTAAAAAGCACTCCGTCTGTTTGGGAGAATCCCTTGGAATACAGGTTTGTGTGGAGACAGATCGTATAACGGATACGGTGGCCAGGATGACAAAAATGGATAAACCAACCGTTACCATGCGAGACACAGTACCTTACGGAAGTCCGTTAGTGCCAGGTGGTGTTTTATTTCTATCTCGTTATATCGACTTAGTATCTCGTTATAAAGACTTAGTATCTCGTAATAACGACTTAGTATCTCCTTTTAACGACTTCGTATCTCGTTATAAGACTTCGCTAACTCGTTATAACGACTTAGTAACTCGTTAAAAAGACTTAATATCTCTTTATAACGACTTAGTATCGCGTTATAACGACTTAACTAAGTGAACAATGGAACGAGTGCCTTTGTTTTTGAACAGATAATAAGACCACAAGAAACAAACAAGAGGCTCTCAAGAGCCTCTATCTCTCACCTGGAACCTGGTGGTTAAGGTGCACTGTTTTTAAAGGGACCATCTTAGGACTATTGTGACAAAGTTTGGTTCCAAGTGGCCAATAATTTCAGAGAAGATTTTTAAATGAAAGATTTACGCCGGACGACGGACGGACAACGGAAGTGATGACACAAGCTTATTTTGGCTTGGGCTAGGTGAGCCAAGGCCACAAATAATAGGTATAAAAGACAAATGTACAGAATAAAAGACAAGGTAAAATAAACAAATAGATGATATAGAATAAAGACAGTTCCAACAAATTTCGACTTTATGACCTATAACAAGACCAGTGCATTGGGTGGGGCAATTTTTGCCCCGTAGTTGAAGGTCGTATGTTCGAAATGCTTCATTAATTTTCATCTTTTGGTTTAGTTTAGTGTCGGATCCATTCCAATTGTCAATGAAGCTGTTAAATATATGTTGTTGAAGTATGTTTTTGTGAATGTCTGAGGGTCGGTGTTCTCATTGGGTACTAGCGTAACGCGGGAATCGGGCTCAACTCAGCCTGTATTGCTCACCTGGTCTATAATAGCAAAGTGTAGGTAAAATTTTCCCATATAATGATCCAATGTGAAATTTCACTTCCCACTGGCAGCCATGATGGATTTGGTACGAGTCCAAGCGACACAATTTTAAAGGAACCATCTAAGGAATTTATAGCCCAGTTTGGTTTTAATTGGCCAAGTAGTTTAGAGAAGCAGATTTTGAAACATTCTTTCCATAGGGTTTAATCACAATAGGCACATACATGTTTTAAAATCTTCTTTGGAATGACTTGGCCACTAAACTATTATAAAACAGGAGGCGATACAGGCTCAGGTGAGCCTCAAGTTTTAAAGACACTTTCACTTTCCCTTTAGATAAACTTCAAAACAAAATTGTTATACATTTATGTATTTCTTTATTCCAGATGGCACAACGGGAAGTCATTTGCAGGTTTTATTTTGACTCAGTTACGCTGAAATTTAGGAATGCCTTTCACAGATTCACAACATTTTCACAAGCATGAATTCACTAAAAAGGATTTTTAAAAAAGTTGTTTTATATCACAGACGCAAATCATGGGATAGCCTCCTTCTAGTATTAGTCTTAACAACTAAGTCGTTATAATGAGATACTGAGTCGTTATAATGAGATACTAAGTCGTTATAACGACTTAACGACTTAACTAAGTCGTTATAACGAGATACTTAGTCGTTATAACGAGATACTAAGTCGTTATGACGATATACTATGTCGTTATAACGATATACTAAGTCGTTATAACGAGATAAAAATAAAACACCACCTGGCACTTACGGACTTCCGTATTTCCGTACTACCCCTATGTGGAAAGTGCTTCGATAAACGGTGACCGAAAGGACATTTTTGTGACATGTCGAACATGCAATCTACAATTTATCGTGAGAGACTCAAGCAGACGAGTCAATCATAAAGGGAAGATATGCTAAGAACAGGAAAGCTTAGAAAGCGAAAATGAAGGAAAGTTTTGACGCACAAGAAGTAAGTTTCAAGTCCGATAGGTCTAAGTTATACCTAGAAGCATCTGCAAAAGCCGAATGCAAGATAACACTATTTTTATTAGGTTATTGGATGTGGTTTGTTTCCATTGATTTTTGCATTTTTTACCTTTTTGGGGCCATTTAGGGCTTGCTATACAGTGTGAGGTTCCTCATTGTGTTGAAGACCGTACGGTGACCCCTAGATGCTTTGTTTTGAGTCGTTTTAACCTGGATATGGGATGTTGTCCCCCTTGACATTTACCCCATTTCCTTTCTTTTTCATACTATTTGTTTATAAATTCTAGTTAGTCTGATTGTTTGGTCTAGGAGTGAAAAGTCAAATATATCCTCTACTTCACAAGTGCTTCTTTAAAGCCGTCTGCTGTACGTTCGTTTTGATGGTAACAAGATTCATGGATCGTTTTGATCGTAACAAGGTCCATTGATCTACTCGTCGCTAAAATCTTGAGATGGCAGGTGGCTGTTGTGGGTTCAAGACGTCGTACATGGGAGTAATTTCTCGGTCTAGCGCTTTGTGTATCTTTTCTCGAAAGTATCCTTGGAGTTTCGAAATAGAAAAATACCCAACTGGCATAGTAAACCGTAAATTTTGTTACGAGTTTTAAGGAATAACCTCTCATCAATAGCATTAGAATCAAATAGAATGGGTAGCTATAATCCAAAAGTAGATAAAAAAGAAGTACTTATTACAAAAAATATTGAAATAGGAGGCCAGATCCAGTACCAAGGTCTCATTGACACGAAATCGCACAGTCGCATTGCTTTAGTAATTGCAGCTAACGGCGGGTTTATTTTAATTTAACAGTGTTATGGCAAATAAACTCGTCCAGGACGGGTAGAAACGAGTGAATTTACAGATGCTAAAGAATATTTTATTTTCGCGATGCAGGACATGAAGAGCGCCCTCCCTCCCTTTGGGCGTTAGCAGTCACCTCTACTTGGAGAAGATGTAAATTATGCCCAGGATGAACTTGTTTCCCTTTTTTGGGGAGGAAATCACGTTCACAACATTGGCTGCCCAGGTATCCCCCAATACAACCACAACAGTCGTATTTAGAATTTACGTAGAGTAAGTGAGAACCGAACCGTCAATCCAAAACGAACAATCGAAAGACAATGGCAACATCAGAAACAAAAAAAAAACAGAAAGAAAAAAAAACAGAGACACAACATGGGTACGGCACAGAAAAGAAAAATGAAGACACACACACACACACACAAAGATGAACAACACGGACCCAATAAAAACAATGGGTGAGATCAGGTGCACCGTTACCATCTCCTGCTTCTTATAAGACACCCGCCGTGTTGAACATGTAAAATCCGGTAGTAAAGTCAAATCCGGTATAGGAAACAACAATTAAGCTTTAGAGGGAAAGATCTGTAGTGATCTGGGAAACAGATATCCCATAGCGGTCCACAAGATGGTGATGTCGACCGTATAAACTTCTGGATGGATGACTTCAAGTTTTGGGTAACATACCCTTGTTGAAGTAGCCTATTTGTGAGCAACCGGGCTCTATCAAGGAAGTCACTGTATCGAACACAGGCTCTTGAATAGCGAATGAGCTGGGAGATGTGAACTCCATATGCCGGCGCTGTTGGGGTGTTGCTACAAAGAAAAGGGAAGTTTACTATTGGAAAGGTGAAGTCATCGCGTTTGTCGTACAGCTTAGTTTGAAGTCTACCTCTGTTGTCAATTTCAAGGTGAAGGTCAAGGAACGAGGCTAATGTAGAAGTGTCTGTGGTATCCTTAATTTCGAGCTCTTTTGGATAGATGAAATAAAGAAAATCACCCAAGCGAGGGTTGTTTAGTGACAAAATATCATATATATATAACGGAAGCTAAAATTGCAGGATTGGGCCAGTTTTTTTATCTTTATTTTGAAGAAGTCCTTCGATGAATTCAGCTTCATATGAGTGAAGAAACAGATCGGCTAGGAGAGGCGCACAGTTTGTGCCCATACGAATTCTGATAGTGTGTTGAAAAACAAGTCCTCCAAACTGGACAAATATATTGTCGATCAGAAACTCTGACATTTTAATCACTTCTTCCTCTGTATATTTTCTTCTCCGATTCGGAGTAATTTTTCATAAAGTAGGCTCGTTCGCTACCTACAACAATGTACCTATATCTTCGTTCACCGTTCTTACGTGAGAAACATCTATGAATTAAACCTTTCAGCCGAGGTTTTAGTTGTTCATGAGGAATAGTAGTGTAAAGTGTGGAGAAGTCGAAAGTTTTATGCTGTTACAGTGTGATAATGATCTGGAGTTTAAGATGTCAAGTAGATCTTTGGAGTTTTTCAAAATCCACATTTCATTTACACCGCTTCTTGAAAAGCAAGTATCACAGTATTTTTGAAGGCCCTCTTTAACAGCTGTCAAGATGGAGGTTAACAATTTAGATATATGTTTTGTAGAGCATTTGGCAGATCCAGCGATGTATCGCTCTTGGTATGGACATTTATGTAATTTAGGTACCCAGTACAAAGAGGGGAGTTCTGTGTCTTCATCCTTGGTGGAAATTGCGAAGGAAAGCAAAACAGATTTATGATTCCTCTTTTAGAACTGATCTTCTTCCCCCTTAACTAGCTAATCCGACAACTGAACAGCTTTAATCGTTCTTTGTTTCCGAGTAGTAGAAATAACATTAAACCGATCACTTTCTGTTCTTTTTCCGTTTAAACTTTTAAATACATGCATATGAAAACCTAGTTCATTAAATTCAGAGTCTGACTATTGTCGGTCCAAATTTTGTCTCACGAAGTACGGTACGATCATAACGTTCGCGTGTTGTGGGATTATGAAGGATCTCGAGTGAGGCTTTGTCAGAGATGTTGTGTGCGGCAGTTTCCTCGGGTTTCATACAAAATAAATGATGTGGCAGTCTGCTTACTCAATTGATCAGACCCCGAAAGTACCATCAGTATTCAGACAAATACTCAGGCCGATCTGGTATCATTATAGTAGTACAGATTCATAATATCAGAAATCAAGTTGGCCAGATTGTTCATGATCCCATCTTTTGTATATTACGGGCTGTAAAACTTTCTGCTACTAGCTATTGTTTTTCGTCATCCTATTGAAACCTACAGTTATAGTCTTTATTCGACATAGGGCGTTCAAGACATCTCTAACAAAGATGATGCTCCAGAGAGGATTATATGAATCTAACACCGGTGAAAAGGCAAGATCAAGAAATCTCAGACACCCAAGGGTAAGATTTCAATATTTCTCTGACGAGGCTTGCCGAGTCAGAGAACCATTGAAATCTTACCCGAGGGTGTCTGAGATTTCTAAATCTTGCATTTTCAACGGTGTTTGATTTATTTTCTCACTTTTGTAATCACGAACTACGATTTATTTCCCACCAAGCCGTACTTGACATCCGACGTTCCTAAGCGACGTCAATGACGTCTGATTACGTTGCTTGGTAATTTCTGTCTTGTACCGGGGGGTACAAGACATTAAGAATCTAACACCAGGGGAAGTGCGAGACAGGAGAATCTCAGACACCCAAGGGTAAGATTTCCAGTCTCGGACGAAGCTTGCTGAGTCCGAGATGATTGAAATCTTACCCGAGGGTGTCTGAGATTCTCTTGTCTCGCACTTCCACTGGTGTTTGATTTTATTTCTCACTGTATTCACCCTAAAATATGCTAAAATCCAAACAAAAATGTCGTCCCCTTTCGTCTGTTTACACAAGGAGTTATGTCCCTTTTTGTAACGTCATAAAATCAGGAATGTACACCCGAGCGCGCCATATTTTAAAAGCCGATTTTTCTTGTTTTTTTCAGTGAAATGTTACTTCAAATGATATAACACTTTTATAATACGTAGATTAAATACACTTATGATCACTAATGAGGACAGATGTAGACTACAGACTCTTATATGCAAAACACGATATTTGCCGGTAAACTGCACGTGATTTTTTTGTCTTACACTAGTGTAAGACAAGGAAATCTCACACCGCTAAAAATAGGAACTGCTGTGTCTCAAAAGTGAGAAAAGGAAATCTCACACCGCTAAAAATAGGAACAGTCCTGTCTCAAAAGTGAGAATAACCCATTTCTTCTCCCTTCTATCCAAAGGTTTATTTCTGGGAAAATAATTGTTGAAAGATGACGCTGCTGAGCAACCTTTTGGGTGATGGATGGCTCGACTTTTAACCGTTTGTATGTGTATGATAATTCTCTCTTCCTGTCCAGATTTCAAAGGAAGATATATTCACGCAGCTCTCTGTCAACAACAAACGCTCCTTTTCAATAATCGATGTGTTGAGGACGTTTGAGGCTGTTGGATCTTGCAGAAACGAATTATTCTTCTTCAACCACGGAAACGATGTGCCGGACCCTCACTCACAGGATCTACTCAAAGAAAGCACGAGGTATTCGACCACTTGATGCTGAGCTAATGAAACAAGTGTTAAGATTACTTCACATGTTTTTGGAAGCCGTCACAACAAGGTAAACTGTTTCCCCGTGTCAGAACTATCGTAAGCTGCCATGGCAATCGATCCGGGAGAACGTTGTTATTTTTGTTTTTTTAACTGTCTCTCGTAGCATGAAGTATCGCGAAAATCTCCGACGAGGTCACCAAGGAGCAGATCATCTTACTGAGTGACGACTTCTTGGAAAAAAACTACGGCTTCTTTGATTTGATCTCGCGAGCATCAAAATAGGTTGAAAGTGCTGATGCAATTAAGATTAGTTCTTAAATACTCCTAGCAAAACAACAATGGATCGCCACAAATTCCCCCGACAACAGGTAGATATTGGGTGATCTATTCTCACTTCGCTATCACATTATTATGAGAGCAAGCACAAGGGGTAATGTACACTCACCTCCACATAAATCCTTTCATGTAAGGCCCACATCGACAGAGATCCCTTAGCTACAAAACATGCCCCATGGCAACAGTCCCGGTGTCATGGTCTTTTGAACCCGCCAAAAAATAACCACGTGAAAAAGACCCCATGAAAAATGATCCCAAAAGACGGTTGAATATACCACGAAGGTAGAGACTATGTCTCTCCTTACCCATTCATTGATTTCATGTTATACCTTTTATTTGATCTATATAGCGTATGATCCCTATACCCATGCAAAAATAACCCTAGGTTGATATTGTGAGAACGGCAATTCGTACCAACTTGGCAAATGTGGACTGGACATTTTCAGGGTTTCGCAGCGTTAAGCATTTTATGGAAGGTATATATATATATATATATATATAAACTTCCATTTGAGCTATTTGACAGTTTCATAGAGGATATCCCACATGGTATAAATACTTGTTCTAAGTCGGCTGGAACTAACTAGGGCTTCCCAGCTGTAGCTGTTGTATGGCAAGAACTACTCTACAGTTCCTTTTATGAGTTCGTCGCGTTTAACATCATAGTTTTGATCATAGTTGTATTATAAAGTTAACCTTTTTAACTCGATCCCTGAAGGAGATTTATCTATTCAAATGTTATATCATGGACATAGACGAAAAATGGTAGTTTGAAAAGAGTTCATTACATGAACAGACGACAATCATCCATCTAATCAATCTGAGGATTTTTTTTAAATTTTTTACCCTTGCCACTGTTATTTTATGCCGAAATAAAAAAATAATTGGTTTTTGATCTTCAAATACCGGTAACTAAATACCAAAGTTACTGTGAATTTAAATTCTGCATGAGCGCATTTCGACAACTTATGTCTCTTCAGTGCAAATAAAATCTAAATGTTGGAAGACCATAAACTCAAAGGTGTTTAAAAACTGACAGAGAACAAATAACCAATATGATCTAAATGTAAAGCCAAAAATAACGCACAGGAAGTATTTGCATACATTTTGATAATTATGTGATTTACATGTTTTAGAATGAAATCGTCACGACAATAACTGACATTACATTTACTCAACTTTCCAGCTGTACGTTTGCATATATAATTCCCGTCACTATGGACAGACAGTGTTCAAACTGAGTACTAAGTAATACATTTGACATTTGTACAAAAGAACTTTGTTGACATCTCAAAAGATATTGGATATTTATTTCATCAGTGAACTCAAAGAGAAAGGAGCAGAAGCAGGAAAATATCAAAATACCATGCCTAACAAATCTTTATAATTTTCAGTTCGAGGTTATCAACGACATCGTGCAGTACCATAAAAAATACACAATGTCTGAAATGCTTACCATCACTGGTTCTGAAGTAGTCATCATTATCAAGACAAAGACTGTTCCTTTTTCCTGCCGAGAGTTACATTTTGGTAGGAGGCCGACTTCAGAGTAACGATGAAACTGCATACACTGACGCATATCTGGTGTCATAACGGAACCATGTATCTTTTTTTCAACATCAAAAACAGCTTCTTCGTCCAGAACTTTCATGGGAATCCTGACTAGCCCGAACGACTTTTACTACAAATTGTTTCGAAGATTCAGCGTTTGATGCAAGATCTTCTGCGGATTCAACACTTCTCTGGTGTGCCCAAGGTCGAAAAAGTGAGCCCAAAGTGTTCTTGAGCAAGGTATCGGGGTTTGTCTCTCATGTCAGCTCTAAAATGAAAGCAAGTTACAATTGTGCAAGATCATTAGCAAGCTTAAGATCGACTTTTCATTTGAAAGAGACATTGCAATTCCGTTGACCCAGAGTTCAACTGCTGTCTGGCTGTCAAAAGTCAAAACAAAATTTTTTATGGATAATCATATCGTTCCATGGCGGGTTGTACTTGACTCGTGGTCGGCAATTCTACGATAGTCCAGATCTGACATCAGAACCCAACAGCCCAATGACGAATGCCCCACTAATCGGCTTGCTCTTTCAAAAATATGATTGATGCTAATCTTGTTGTTTTCATGGGAGAGAAAAAGACAGACATATGGACATATAAAACTGCAAGCTATAACATTAGGTCATCTAGATTGATCTTGCTGATGATTCTTTGAGGTGCATATCTTAAATCTGCCCTAATAAGTAGCCTCTGTTACTCTTGGATCCATAATAATTTGAGCGCCATCGCTTGTTGGATTCCTTCAATAATCTCTCGACGTATTGCCAAGGAGAAAGACCGAGATATTTTGCGGTTAACTAGAACCTAGAAGCGCTGTATTGAGGCTAAGACTTTACATACTTTACCTATACAATCCTGAAGAATTACTACATTGAAAATGATCAGCTGCGTCGTCGTCGAGTCCTTCAAGCGAAAATCTAAACCCTTTGGGCCGCAGACATTATTCTACCAATCATCTTCTCTCTGGCATGTGGACAAACCCTTCCATTTAAGTAGTGAAGTGATAAGAATCATCCAATTCAGTGTGTTTGTGTGTGTGTGTGGTTCCTCAGTAGATTTGAAATTTCTTTTTTCCTGCTTCTGCCACTTTCTCTTTGAGTTCACTGATGAAATAAATATCCAAATCTTTTGAGATGTCAACAAAGTTCTTTTGTACAAATGTCAAATGTATTACTTAGTACTCAGTTGGAACACTGTCTGTCCATAGTGACGGGAATTATATATGCAAACGTACAGATGGAAAGTTGAGTAAATCTTATATGAGTTATTGTCGTGACGGTTTCATTTTAAAACAGGTAAATCACAGGATTTATCAAAATGTATGCAAACGCTTCCTGTGTGTTATTTGAAGATCAAAAACGTATTATTCTTTATTTCGACTAGGTCCATAAAATAAAAGTGGCAAGGGTAAAAAATTAAAAAATCCTCAGATTGATTTCATTGATGATTGCCGTCTGTTCATGTAATAAACTCTTTTCAAACTACCATTTCTTGAAGTAACATTTAGAGGAAGAGGTTTACCTACAACTAAGTCTCCTTCAGGGATCGAGTTAAAAACGTTAACTTAATGATACACCTATGATCAAAACTAAAAATAACTGGTCATGTACTATAGTTTCTCTGTAGGCATTTCAAAGTTTTAATACAAATTCCGAGGTCAATCGTGACGAACTCATAAAAGGGACTGTAGAGTAGTCATTGCCATACAACAGCTACAGCTGCGAAGCCCTAGTTAGTTCCAGCCAACTTAAGACAAGTATTTATACCATGTGGGGTATCCTCTATGAAACAGTGTCAAATAAATCAAATGGAAGTTTATATATATGTAAACCAATCTTACATTAGCATACAAGTTCCGCAGAGGAATGGTGTATCCGTTAATCATTTCTCACTTCTGGCGCTCTGTTTGCCCCTTACCAGCGATGAATATATATATATACCTTCCATAAGATGCCCAATGCTGCGAAACCCCTGAAAATGTCCAGTCAACATTTGCAAAGTTGGTCTGAATTGCCGTTCTCACAATACCAACCTAGAGTTATTTCTTGAATTGGTCTAGGGATCATACGATATTTAGATCATTTAAAAGGAATTACAATAAATGAATGAATGGGTAAGGAGTGACATAGTCTCTACAAATACAAGGTAAAAACAAGCAATGGAAGAACTCTTTTATTGTTGTTCGTCATCTTAAAATCAAAATGAGGCCTTCAGCAATGAGTTTTATATGCTTATACCCCACAGCAAGTTGAAGAAATCCCCTACTACCGGTAAGACCAGAATTCATTTTAAGATGTTGAATAACGCTACATCCATGTTGTTTCATGTCATAGAAGCGGGATCGTCAACAAATATAAATTAACTGGCAATGTATTCGTACAATTGCTGTCATCCCTTGCCCGACAAAAAAGACAAATAGAAGACAAACACAACGTTTAAACAATCACAGGGTACTCATCGAGTCAATAGTAAGTAAACCTGGCAAAATAGAATAATGAGATGTTGGCAAAATAATCAGATAGTCAGAATAATTATTTGGAAAACATGCACACACACACACACAAAATAAAATGCCAAAATTGGGAATTATGATAGTGCACCTATATGAGAAATTCTCTCAGGAACAAGTACACCATAACTGAAATGTATATAGAGCATACATCTCTCGCACGGGGAATCTTTTTACGGACTCCACATTGCAGGAGAGACAAACTCCAGTCTAAAATAAGCAATGAAGGGATATGGAGTAAAAGCAAATTAGACAAAATCTCCACAAATACATGGAAAAACAAGCAATGGAATACATTGTTATTCATCTTGAAGTCACCATGAGGCCCTCAACCATGAGCTAAGTTTATACCTCATAGCAAGTTCAAGACGGCCCCTAGCACCGGTTTGAGTGGACTTCATTGCTGGATGTCGAGCAACGCTACATCCATGTTTATTATGTTATGAGTAAGGGATCGTAAACAAACATAAAATCAAATGGCAAAGTATTATTACAATTGCTGTCATCCGTTGCCCGACAAAAAAGTATTTTTAAGTGGCTAGAATTTTGATAAACCAAACAATTTCTATAACACGCAAGGTAAAACTTTAATGTCGGACAAGTCTAACTATTTGGCTGGTGAATACCCCCGAGGACCTCTGGTCCACCAGCAGTGGCATCAAAATCAAGCAGAAAATATCACCTAAATTGACCTTATTTTGCATGGGTGCTAACCTACCATCATACCTGTATGCATGCGCAAGGTGAAATAATCCTACCACATACAGTCACTGAGATAACCCTGAACTAAGCTTAAATCTATATTAATCAAGAGGGAAATATATGCCAAATTGACCTTGCTTTGCATGGTTGCTGACCTTTCATAAGTTATACATGCATACGCAAGGTAAAGTGATCCTGATGTATAAAATGACTGAGATCTGAACTCGGACATCACCCGAATGTCAGTTGAGCGGAAAATACATGTCAACGTGACCTCATTGCCCTGGAGGGTGTAAGTCAATCCAACATGCACCTGCATGCAAGTTTTATGGCCTATTCTTTATTGGTACAGTTATATGCAGAAGAAGACACGGACATATGGGATAGTTCGTTAAGGAGCACTTAAATATTGCAATCACAACATATTTTGAATGTTTGGTATTATAAAACAACGTCGAATTCGAGGGTTATTTGCCTCGGACTAAATTCCTCGGAGAAATTCGTCTGTTTAATTGTAGTTTTTAATCCAAATAACAAGATTTTCCCATTCATGTGTCTCAAAATGTAACGACTTCATGAAATGAAATGCTGAACATATATTGTGGAACATTTCGTACTTATTTGATTTCGCCGTTGTTGCTGAATATGTAAGAACAAAATACCGAAGTTACTATTAATTTTGATTCTGCATATGCGCATTTCCACAACTTATGTCTTTTCAGTGCAGATAAATCCAAAACATTTTAAAGTCCAAAAACCGAAATGTTGTAAAGCTGATAGAGAACAAATAACCAAAGGAATCTAGATAGAAAAGCCAAAACTCAGCTAAGGACAGAGCTTTGCATGAGGGAGATACTCCTTAGTTTTTAACACAATTTTTGTAAAATTCAGATATTGCAAGTTTCAAAACAAAATCGGTTTTCGGGTCAGTACAGAATTACTGACTACTGGGTTGATGAATACCCTCGGGACTAACAGTCAACCAGCAGAGACATCGACCCAGTGGTAACAAAAAACAAAATACCGAAGTTACCGTTAATTTTGATTCTGCATATGTGCATTTCGACAACTTATGTCTCTTCAGTGCGGATTAATGTGCAACAGCTTCATATATAGTTAAACCATAAATAACCTACGCTTAGTTGCCCCTGCTACAGTTCAACCCTAACGCTAACTTTTGCTAGTGCCGGTACAAGTTTGACTATCCCGATTTTCTATTGCCGTATATGTTTATCCTTTGTCTTTCATTGGTGTTTTTCTAGTGCAGTTCCATTGTGGCCTGTGATTGTTATTTAGATTAGATAAAAACATAGCAAAACATAGTAATTACAACATATTGTTGATGTTCAAGTCATGATTCTGGCATTCAGCAACAAAATATACCCCATATAAAGCTAAAAAGCTATCTGGCACCAATCTGAAAATGCGTTTCTAGATATTTAACACGGGGAGCACGTCTAAAACTTACAGGACAATAACTTTTACACACATAGTATCATCAGCAGTCTAAAAAGGTCTAATAACAAATAAAAACAAAACCCTTAAGTAAATTTTAATATAAGCCTGAATACTTTTAGAAACTTTTACAAACCGGTACTCGAATAAAACAGATCTTATAAAATGAAAGTAAGCCAAAGTGATATCTTGAAATGGTCTAGGAATCAGGAATCGACATGATTTTAACGCGTCCGCCTTTTTCACACATTGTCAAAATAAAAACTAATAATCTTATTGTGTATTTTCCTTTACATACAAATCACATTTGCATCGCTCGTTAACCTCATTGGGTAGAAGTTTCGTAATGTATAATGACGAAGAATACCAGCTTTGTGTCAATATTTTAGGAGGCATTTATTCAAAAAGGGATTTTTTTCTTTCATTTATTTTCTTCTTTCAGTAACAGAGACATTCATGATAAGTCATGAATGTTTATTATATTAATAATCACAAGAAATCTATAACTATAGCTAATTAATTGTTATTTTATACTTTGTTCATTCAAAATTGCGATACTGAGTGTTTTCATAGCTTCAAGTGTCTCTTCCCCAGACGGCACTATCTGGTCTGGGGGAAGCAGGAACCCAAATTCCCCAGTATCTCGTAATTCTACTCCATATGAATACTTAATCTTTGCCATGTCATATGTCCAGTCCGCACTACCACCACTTGCCTCATCTAAAATGCAATAATACACTTAAACTTTCTAAAGCAACAAATGTCTCCTCGCATTAAGTAGAACGAAATTGAAATAACATAAACGCATTAAGTTATTCCCCACTGTACGAAATACGCTTATTATTTTACTTCAATACAATACTGCATTTTATGTGCCTCAATTAATGTCAATAATGTAAAAAAATTAGGTCTCGGAAAGTAGTAAAAAACTTCTTTTCCCTATGTAATAATTTTACAGTACTTTCAATTGTAGGCAAAACGTACAACACCAACAAACAAATTGTAAATTTGACAAATTCCGACAAATACATAAAAGAACTCACGCTTAGCAAATGAAACAACGCTGTTGTTGTTGTTCAGCATCTTGGAGTCAACATTAGGTCCTCAACAGTGATAAAACACCCATACATCTTAGCAAAGATTGAGAAAGCTCCTAGCAGATGCTTGAGTAGAATTCAGTTGCTAAATGTCGACCCACGTTTCAATCAAGTCTTTTCTCTTTTGGTCATGGATGCGAGATAGTCAACAAATATAAAATATAGAGAGCAATATAACCTTGTTAACATTTCTACCAGTTTCGTGTCATATGAATCAACGTGAACCGATATCCGACAAACCACTGACATCTCGTCTAAATCATTCCACAATCTTGGAAATAAGGGAGAAAATTGGGAAAAAGTTCCTAGGAGCACTTATTTGACATGTGTTCAAATGTTTGTACATATATCAATATTTGCTAAAAATCTATCTTATTAAAATCGATCCTGTGTTTTAATGAGGTTCGCTCCTCATGTTATGGGATTTCTGTCAGATTTTCGGAATTTATCGGGTTTTATCTATTTAAAAGTATTATAATTTTTTTCCCATTGACCCCCTAATTTTTTTTCCATAATTTCATTTTATACATTCATGTGAGCATTCTGTAAAAATTTCATTGAATTCTATTTATTCTGTCACAATTATTCATGATCAAAACTTGCTAATGTTAATCCTATGTAAAATCAGAGGAATTCAGTTTCCCGCCAAATTTTCAATCACTTATATCTCAAAAGCGAGGTCATCAACCTATCAATATTTTTCACTTAAATTGCTTCTTTTTTAATTTTCTAAGAAAAAATCATGTTTTTTTTGAAATCCTATTTATTTGTAAATGGAGTAGCAAACCCCCTTAAGGGAGTATTAGACATTTTTCAGAGGATGCTTTCTCAGACGGATGCTAGACAAAACAAGTGCTCTTAAATTGAAGTCTGCAGATTTGCAAAAAACTTTTTAATATGTTTTCACTTTAAGCCAACAAAACAGAGTGTACCCGACTGATGGTCATAATAACATATTAGGTTAGCAATGACATCATTTTAAAGTAGTTTCTAGGTTTTAGAAATGTTTCTCATAGTGTTCTTTGCTTACGGATATCTTCGATACCTTGATTAAAATTTATTAGTCATTTCATAAAACAAATCAAAGGTCATACTGAATGACTAAATACCGAAATGGTGACATTTAGCATCTGGCATTTAAGAAGATATCTAAACGAACAAATAAGGGATATGAAGTAACTGTACATGGGACACAGTGAGATTAAGCAAATTGAACAACGCTTTCATTGTTTTTCTTCATCTTTGTTCTGCTTCCGTTGTTAGGAGTAAGTTTTTCTCTTGATCGTACCTATGTATATCCAGAGTTATTGATAGGAAACTTCAACAGCATAACCAACAGAGGCAAAACAAAAGTGAACTGATATTGTGAAATATGGTAGATTTTAGCATAAACATGTAAGAATCGGTGATCTGAAAATGGTGTACTATAGACACGAAGTATCCCAAGTAATCAAGTTAACTGGATTTTATCTTTGTAGGCAAAGAGCAGGCTTAGCGAAAGACAAATCCAAAAACCAAAGATTATGCTATCATTTGATGACAATTCGCAGCTAACTATAAACAGTTCTCTAACAGTAGAACCGGACTATTAGCAATTGTGTTTCGCATTAATGTATAACTCCACAGAAATTGCTCTGTATAAAAGGTAAGGGAACACCTAGATATCAATCATGATGAAAGTTTTTGTCTTCGAGCCATTGTCCGATGAAACTCTCAAACCACATGTTATTTATGTCACTGAAGAGCTATATACATCATGAGTGGAATATTTTTTGATAAGAAATGGGCGAGGATATTGGTAACCAAAGGAAAACGAATATATTAATATATTTTTATCCATTGATAAGTAAGCATTACATTAATTTACTCATGTCGTCACGCCTATGAATTTCTGATGGGTTATAAGTCGTCTATGAGTTTATTATAAAGTCTTTAATTGGAAACATATTGTCATACCGTTGTGTCAAACAACTAATGGATAGTCTTTGCATTCATGTTTTGTTTTACACATTTGTTTTGTTCCCTTTCACCGACGAGAGACAATTTGAATTACCCCTTATTATTCTTTTTCTTTTCAGCGTAGGTTACAAGGTGGGGCACAAACTCACATGCACAAGTGATTGTACAGGTAAAATTTATCGACCACACAAGTCCCCGAAGAAAGTTATAATCATCAGACGCTTTACTCCATGAAATGAGTTTTTGTCATATTGTAATTTTATTATAAATTCTCTTTGTCGCATGACAAAACCTTAGGATTGCATCTTACTCAAGAATTAATATAGATGCCTACATATACTATTTTATTTCAGTAACTCTGATTGTAGTTTACCAGCAGCAAATCATTTCTGCGTTATGCGTATACACCTCTTTAGAAAATAATATTTATTATGACTCGAAACTTATTTCTTGATTCCATCACCGGACTGAGGAACAAGTTGTAATATTAACGGAACTGCAGACAAAAAAAAAAGCCTGAACGACTCAACACTTGCACAAATTACTGGGAAATATGTGTTTTTTGTCTGCTTTTGACGATGTTTTTACTTATTTATTTTAATCAACATATAGATGTACTTACATATAATGTTAGCAATGCTTCCACACTCATAGAGTGTTCCATCAATGCTACGTAAAGCTTCTGTTGCAGCTATTGCATTTTTTTCCTATAAATATATTCATTTACAGTGTCTGTGTAATAAATTAAAGGATATGGAGTAAATGTACATGAAACAAATGCTATACAAATACATGTATTTTTTATTCAATGGAAGAATACTTTTATTGTTGTTCTTCATCTTGAAGCTACCAATATATTCACAGGATGGCTACATCAATAGTTCACCTTTTTTGCTCTGTTACTTGCTTGTTTCCTTTCAGTCGTGCATACTTTGTTAGATATTACAAATAACTAAATACCGAAGTTACTGTGAATTTACTTTCTGCATATGCGCATTTCGACAATTTATGTCTCATCAGTGCAGATAAAATCTAAACATTTGGAAGACCAGAAACTCAAAGATGTTTAAAAACTGATAGAGAACAAATAACCAATATGATCTAAATGTAAAGCCAAAATCAGCTAAGGACAGATGATCAATTACGATATTGTAGAAAATATATATTTTTCTCAGCTTATTCTAAAAATGGAAGTCTTTTCAAAGTATTAAATACATAGGGTACATGACAAACATTACCGTAATACATCCAAAAAAATTTGAAACAAATGAAACGACCAACTAAAACTATTCATTTGCAACCTAAAAAGTAGATAGACATCCTGATTTATACGGTACTAGCGGGATTCTGGATCCTACTAAATTTCTAGTATGATCCAGAATAATAGTTGTAGTTAACATATGTGTTATGGTCTCATGTTCACTTGCTCCATATCCTTTCGTAAAATACAGCTTTATTCCTGCATTCCATCGATAGTAAATACTTACCAGATCGGGATAATCGCTTGGTAAGCTTTTTGTATATCCATATGGTGTCATCCAAAGCTGTGAATAACTATGATAATCTATGAAAGCCGCTATGTTTTCTTGTGCTGATATGAAATCTGAGACAGCTTTGACTTCTACCTCAGAAAATGGCGATGGACCACAGTAAGTATCTGTACACGGGTCGGTGCTAGCTCCTTCTTCTGTTAAAGTATAATTTGAAAACCTATAATAATTTTCAATTTAGGAATACATGTTGATTTATGCTTATATACAGTTCATTTCTAATCAAGAGCTGTCGCCAAATTTCAACCATTTATACCCTTTCTCATTAAATCAATGATATGAATAAATAAATATCTTTATTTACACAGAGAGACTTATTCGGCTACACCAATTTTCAATAAGGCCCTCTTAAAACAAACATAAGTAAACACATCGATATATATATAATGTTACGGTACAAATTGGAATCCAGTGGGATCCAGGATCCTCTTAGTACAAATGGGAATTCTAATTTCTACTGGGGTTTGATTTGTACTGAATTTAATCCAAATTGAGATTTCAATTTATCCTACGGGAAATTGAGATACTAGTATCTTGATTTATACGGTACTAGCGGGATTCTGGATCCTACTAAATTTCTAGTATGATCCAGAATAATACTTGATATTTTGTTCAGGAGGATCCTGTACATTACTGACATTCAAAGCTGAAAAAAAGTTTTTGATTATGTTTAAAGAAGTTTATTTCACTACATTTTTAATTTATGAAAACTAAATGCTAAAATATTAAATGATAAATAAAATAATTGTAATATAACTATCCATTTTTGCAAAAATTGGTTGAATTGTATCTGTGGCATTTGGTAGAACAGGGACGTTTCGATTTACAACAAGAGCATCGCAAAGTATTGCATTTCCCTGGGAAATTACAAACTGTGGCTGTTATACGGTTGTCATTCAATAATGGAATTTTTTGCAGCTGCATGTGTAACATTTCAGGATTTCCAGGATCTACTGCATTTAAAGCAGGAAAATAAACACTTGTCAAATCAACAAGATCAGTATCAGAATATGGTTTTCAAGTATACCATTTTTAGAAAAAAAAATCATATTCCAATATTTATGGCATAATAACTCATTGTGTTCTTTCACGATTAAACTAAACTTTGTGCAATATGATCAGAGGTCCGAAATGTGCTCAAAGGATAAAGAGCTCTAGGCAAAATATCTAGGTATCTCAAAGCACGAAGAGCCCGAAGATCTAGGTATCATGTTAATGTATACTAGTATTGTTTTTACAATGAATAATTTTGTGACAGTGGAAGGGACATGTGACTTATTATGTTTTACTTATCTATTACTGTTTCGATTGATTTAAGTTAGAAGGATCCAGAATCCTACTAGTATAAATCAGGATATCTGGATTTCTCCTAGGAGAAATTGGAATTCCGGTTTATAATGGATTAAATCCAGTATAAATTGGAAGTCGAATTTGTCCCAGTAGAAATTGGAATTCCATTTTGTACTTGATAAAATCCAGTACAAATCAGATTTCTAATTTGTCCTAGAAGAAATTAGATTGTGGAGGATTTTGGATCCTACTGGATTCCACTTTGTATTGTTACATATAAACCAATCCAGAAGCCAGTACCTCGGTGCTGGCCCGAAAACCGATTTTATTTGAAAATTTGCAATATCTAGATTTTTGAAAATTTTCTTTAAACCTTAGGAGTATTTCCCTCTTGCATAGCCCTGTCTTAGCTGATTTTGGCTTTCCTATTTAGATCCTATTGGTAATTTGTTCTCTATCAGCTTTTAGCACATATTTCGGTTCATAAATTTTCAAATGTTTTGATTTGATCTGCACTGATGATACATAAGTTTTTGAAATGCGTATATGCAGAACAAAAATTCACAGCAACTTCAGTATTTTCTGATTTGTTACCACTGGGCCGATGCCACTGCTGGCGGACTGTAAGTCCTCGATGGTATTCACCAACCCAGAAGTCAGCACCTCGGTGGTGGCCCGAAAACCGATTTTAGTTGAAAATTTGCAATGCCTTAATTTTAGAAAATTTTCTTTAAACCTAAGCAGTATCTGCCTCTTGCATAGCTCTGTCCTTAACTGATTTTGGCTTTCCTTTTAAGACCCTATTGGTAATTTGTTCTCTATCAGCTTTTTATACATATTTCGGTTCACGGATTTCCAAATGTTTCTGATTTAATCTGCACTGATGATACATAAGTTGTCGAAATGCGTATATGCAGAACCAATATTCAGAGTAACCTTGGTATTTTGTTATAATTATAAAAGAATATATAACCACAACTGTTATATAAGAATACATACAAATAATATACAGAATCAATAGGTTATTAGAAAAATATCAGAATTTCAGCAAATGGTTAGTATTTTTGAATTCAAAAACAGTTTTTGAATTTTTAATTAAATAAGGTTGAGAGTTCAAATTTTCAAATGTTTTGATTTGATCTGCACTGATGATACATAAGTTGTCGAAATGCGTATATGCAGAACAAAAATTCACAGCAACTTCAGTATTTTGTGATTTGTTACCACTGGGCCGATGCCACTGCTGGCGGACTGTAAGTCCTCGATGGTATTCACCAACCCTGTAGTCAGCACCTCGGTGGTGGCCCGAAAACCGATTTTAGTTGAAAATTTGCAATGCCTTAATTTTAGAAAATTTTCTTTAAACCTAAGCAGTATCTGCCTCTTGCATTACTCTGTCCTTAAATGATTTGGGCTTTCCTATTAAGATCCTATTGGTAATTTGTTCTCTATCAGCTTTTTATACATATTTCGGTTCACGGTTCACGGATTTCCAAATGTTTAAGATTTGATCTGCACTGATGATACATAAGTTGTCGAATAACACCTTAGGTCAATACGGCTAGTGCAAATTTAAGTGTGTAGGGACACAATGCAGTATGAACACAATGATATAATCCTTAACAAATAAACAGACAATGTAATCCATGGGCCTGAAAATGCATCTCAAAATATATCTCAAAGCTTGTTACAAAATTTCAAGTTTGAATGATTTTAATTTGATAGAAAAGTGTCAAAAATTGACAAAGTCTGTTAACAGAAATTATTATTTTGCAGGTCTAAAATGTATCCTAAAACATGGCATGACTATACAAAACTTAAAGGTCGCATCAAATACCATTGCAATGAAAAGCCAGACGAAAAATTATTACTACATACATAACCAGAAAAATCCTTGACGAAATGTGGCAATAGTGGAAAATTATCGGTAAACAGAAAGTAGATAAGTGACAGAATTGAACAGGGAAGACACGCTTTAACTCATTATACAAAGGTTTCATAAAAAATATCAAATCATTACGACAACACAAACTGAGAAATATTTGACAAAAAATTTCATTATGGATAAAGTGAAAAAAAACTTATGGGCAAACAAGAAGTAGATGAGTGACGGTCTTGAAATATCAAATCATTGATAAGTCTACCAGCTGAAAAATCCTTCGCGAAATACATGTTCCGTACGGACAAATGGACAAGGGTAAAACAGTGTAATGAACTAACTATATATATCATCGTCACGTGAAAATAATGCAGAAATACATCCTACAAATGAATAGCAAAGCGATTAAAAGGTACAATTTAGAAATATTTAGGAAAAAGAAAGAGATTTTAAAGGGAAAATTCACTAAATTTTACACACGGCCTTAATTTATTCTTTATAACTAACTAAATACCGAAGTTACTGTGGATTTACTTTCTGCATATGCGCATTTGAAGACCAGAAACTCAAAGATGTTTAAAAACTGATAGAGAACAAATAACCAATATGATCTAAATGTAAAGCTAAAATCAGCTAAGGACGGAGCTTTGCATGAGGGAGATACTCCTCAGTTTTCAGTTTTCAACAAAATTTCCAAAAATTTAGATATTGTAAGGTTCAAAATATAATCGGTTTTCGGGTCAGCACCGAAGTACTGACTACTGAGCTGGTGAATATCCTCGGGGACTAACAGTCCACCAGCAGTGGCATCGACCCAGTGGTAACAAATAACTAAATACCGAAGTTACTGTGAATTTACTTTCTGCATACGCGCATTTCGACAATTTATGTCTCATCAGTGCATACAATCTAAACATTGAAGACCAGAAACTCAAAGATGTTTAAAACTGATAGAGAACAAATAACCAATATGATCTAAATGTAAAGCCAAAATCAGCTAAGGACAGAGCTTTGCATGAGGGAGATACTCCTTAGTTTTCAACAAAATTTCAAAAAATTTAGATAAAGTAAGGTTCCAAATATAATCGGTTTTCGGGTCAGCACCGAAGTACTGACTACTGGGCTGAAGAATACCCTCGGGGACTAACAGTCCACCAGCAGTGGCATCGACCCATAGGTAACAAATAACTAAATACCGAAGTTACTGTGAATTTACTTTCTGCATATGCGCATTTCGACAACTTATGTCTCTTCAGTGCAGATAAAATCTAAACGATTGGAAGACCATAAGCTCAAAGATGATTAAAAACTGATAGAGAACAAAAAACCAAATATGATCTAAACGTACAGCCAAAACCAGCTAAGGACAGAGCTTTGCACGAGGGAGATACCCCTTAGTTTTCAACAAATTTCCAAAAATTTAGATATTGTAAGGTTCCAAATATAATCGGTTTTCGGGTCAGCACCGAGGTACTAACTACTGGGCTGGTGAATACCCTCGGGGACTAACAGTCCACCAGCAGTGGCATCGACCCAGTGGTAACAAATAACTAAATACCGAAGTTACTGTGAATTTACTTTCTGCATATGCGCGTTTCGACAATTTATGTCTCATCAGTGCAGATACAATCTAAACATTGAAGACCAGAAACTCAAAGATGTTTAAAAACTGATAGAGAACAAATAACCATAGTGATCTAAATGTAAAGCCAAAATCAGATAAGGACAGAGCTTTGCATAAGGGAGATAACACTTGAAAGGCATATTGGCCAAGTTTTTTGTAAAAATTCGAAAGGATAGCATAGAAAAACGATAATTATTTATTGTTATCCTTCAAATGTTAGCCGATTGACGTCACTCGGCTACATCTTCCACTTCACTGTGTCATTTCAAAACCTAATCATATCACTGTTGTTGTCGGTAATTAAAGCGCTCGTGTGACTTCACTAATTACCTTACGGCATGAGAAAAACAAAGACATGCATGCTGCCTTTTATCAATTATTATTATTAGTCCAAGTTCCACATTTTCTATCAGTTGAATGATTTCAAAACAGAATCGGTTAAGGATGCATGTTTCAGCTTGCAAAATCAATCCATTGAAGAAATATGAATTATAAAAAGAGAAAATAAATTACCGTTATAAAACAGAAACCTCACAAACAATTTAACTATCCAAAATGACAATGATAAAAGTGTGAATAAAATGTAAACTGTAATTATTTCTTTCAGCATCAAGTCTGAAGCTTACAAAAATTGTTCATCTAATCTCAGCCATGGTTTTTATTGGGTCCGTGTTGTTCATTTTTGTTTATGTGTGTGTGTTCATTTTTTCTTTTTTGCGCCGTGCTCATGTTATGTCTTTCTTTCTTTGTTATTCCGATGTTGCCATTGTCCTTGGATTGTAAGTTTAAAACTGACGAATCGGTTCTCAATTACTTTACTCTGTTAACTTATAACCTTCAATAGGTTTGATTTGTTAGGATTATTTCAGCATTTTACCATTTATCTTAGTACAAAATGTCTAAGTTGCAAGAGTTACTCAGATAAATAAACTCAATACATCACACTGCCTTACATTTTAGGAATTCATAAATATGCATATTCAAATTGCAGTATGGGCAAATTGCGGTCGCAATGGAAACATTATAATTACATGTAGTTAGAGAATATAAATATGATAATCAGAAGTGGCTATTTCTTTAACAAGTGAAGAATACATCTCATTTTTATGGATATTTTTTTTAAATCTTTAACTTCCTCTTATCAGATAAATTCTAAATGAATACCGAAGCAAGAGCAAAAATCATACACCCAGAATGCATGGCAATATAAGGATAACATACAGACATAACGTAAACGACGAAGACAAAACAAACAGTACATAAAATAAACGTTACAAAATTAAAGCACTAACAGTGAGGACACCTAAAAAACAGGAGTGTGATCAGGTGCTCTGGAAGGGTAAGCATGACCTGCTTCACATGTGACATCCGTCACAATGCGAGTGAAAAGTCCGGCGTAATGTCAAAATTTGGTATGTGTCAATCCAGTAATATCTCGGTATCTATTTAAATGTCTTTCTTCAGTTGTGCATATGCAGAAAGTAAATTCGCAGTTACTTCGGTATTTAGTTATTTGTGATACAGACACATTGTAACGATCAGTCAATAGACCATTTTTATATCTATATCCTATCCCGACTTTGGCTCCTTTTTATGACGTTTCCAATAAAGAGAAATAACCTACTGATCCGACAGTCTTGTTTACGGTTCTAGTGTAGTAAGGGGCAGAAGTAAACTTCGAATACGAAGAAATCCTTCATCAGAGTAGGGGTAGCATCTTCTTTGTCTTTACATAAATTATTAAAAGGTATTTCTGTAATTACCGAAGTGAAAATGGTATCAGTTTCCAGGGTAAAATATTTACTGACCCTGCTTTCCCTAATAAGGCCCAAAAACAGGTTGTCGGTTGTTAGGGAGTAACACTCGTTGCTAAGTAGCTTTTGAGACAGTTATTTTTCTCTGTTGACGACATCGACGTACATTGTGCAGAGTGGCAACATTTGCGATGCATGTAGAGTCTAGGGGAATTAGAATTTTAGCTTTTTACTAGAATGCAACCTCCAACGAACACTTCGTTATATGTACCATATATAAAAGTAAAAGAATTCTGGAATCTTTCAAAGAATTACAAAGCCCAATATAAACATGAAAAACCAAACAAACAAACGTCAAAATACATGGTGCACATTGAAGCATTCCTACAAGTGTATTTGAAAAAAATATTTGGAAACTGTCCCATGTGTAATGCTGTTACTTTGAGACGAATGCATAAACTGACTGATAGACGACGGAAAGGACGGATAGTGATACCTATACTGTAAGCGTGTAAGTGTTTGGTGAGTTATTCTGTGACGAACTCAAAGCTTTAAAACTTTTCATACTGTCTCAATTCGTGCTGGCTATAATTTACAGTGATTTTGAAATTTTGATTTTGTAACTCCCTCTTTCATCATTTTTGCATCGGTATTCGATTGCATATACTTTTACTTTTTCATATCATGCTTTAAAACCAATCTAATGCGCGGAGAAATTTAAGCAAACTTTTCTAGACGACACACGTAGCAACAAGTATCAGCATATTAAATTTCCACTTTTAACAGTATGTCAAGCTGCACTAGGAGCATGAGGCACAAAAGAAAATACAACAAAAACCTTGAGAATCTGAATATTTTCAGCACATATCTGATATGACGTCCGTAAATGGTTGCTTCTTCTGTAGCGGAAAACATAATTCTTCCAATCACATTGCAAATTTCGATTTGGCCTTCTTTTCACAGTAAATTAATTAAAAAAAACATGCTTAAAGGAAAAAATACGTTGAATAGTGGAATTATGAACATTAATAATTTTTAGAACACCTTGCCCTACTTTTTCTGGTTGAGTGACTTACTTAAGTTTTCATTTATCAACACTAACAACATGCAAGGAGCAAAAAGGTATTCCTAGGTTTTGATATATTTCTATAAATTCTTGATTTTCTTATATTAATAAAATAATCTATATTCCTGAGGCTTTAATAAAAACAAACTAATTTGATAAATGGCAAATTATGGCCACAATTTTACCGAAAAACAAAATCTGGCAAGATATGGGAACAGATTGCCGAAACTGAAAATGGACAAGTCTGTGCCCCATTGGTATGCAATGGATGCTCACATTCCTCAAGGTTAAATCTACATTAGATCTCGAGAGAACAAGGGACACGAGTTCCAAATACGCCGACCCATTTCGATTCGTAAAATTTTCCAATGGCCGCTTCTTGCAAGAAAAACTGAAAGGGAACGAAACCGGATGCAGAAATGAAAATTTCCGCGGACGTTTGAAAGAAGTCACATATCTCTTTTATTAAATTGGTTTATCTCATAAATGAGATAAAATCATTTGGATGTAACATAAATAAGTTAGTAACGTCGGCCATTTTTTTCGATTTTCCATGGGTTGCTATGGAGAGTATGGGCTTAGTTATCAGTAATAGTAGAAATGTATAATGAGTGAGACTTTTTCTAAAAAGGCTGAGAAAAATTGTTTTCTTTTCTTCTTCCACCCATTGCTAGTAATTGGGACAAGATATAGCTTTGTTGTTTGTACAATGAATAGAAAATATAGGAGCTCGACTACATCTTTACGTTTTGTCTCCTAAATCGCTGTACACAAACCCAAAATTGTCTGAGATACATATAGCGCTTTAACTGAGGTGAGATGTGTGCTTTTATGCGTTTGAAGGCAAAAATAAATGACTGAACAAGCTTACATAACCCACGTCCCCGACCCTTCCCCACATATCGGATAATTCTTCATAACGTTTTATGCATACATAAAAGCAGCAAATGCTTATGCTGTTAACGCACCCGATTTTATTTCGAATAGGAATCTTGTGATTTTGTTGCATGCTGTAAGTAACAACGAATTATCTTTTATCGTTTGTTCTTTACTCAGACCAGGGTTTTCATGGATCACTAAATTGATGCATACCTATGACTTTGTCTCAATCGTAACTACTCTGCCATTTTTCAGATGAATAATTACATTCACATGGCTTATAGATTTCAAAGCGCACATAATAAATTTAATACCACAATTACAGTAAAACTATTTTTCATGCAATTCATTCATACAACCGTAATGTCATATTATTGCCAGGACGACGTACATACCTATATTTCGAAGAAAAAGTAGAAAATCTAGAACGAATACTATTGTAATGTAAAATGAAACCTCCACTAAATTCATAACAGGCTTTACAATATACTCAGATATGAAGCGCGCAAAGCGTTCGATTTGAGTGAAATCATATGACCTCATTTCATAATAGTTTATGAAGTGCATGAGAGGTTATATTTCAGTGCAGTGGAAATGGCCGAGTAGCTTCTGACTCAATTGAGCTTGATTGCAAAATTCGATAATAATCCACCTGTGCTTTGAAAAATTGGTCGGTCCTCCAAAAGAAACGATCTGTAAACTATTGAAATATGCACTTTGTTTTTTTTCACATCCATTTTACAAATAATATAGTTTTTGCATATACTATGTATGTATAAGACATACTTATCTTATTTATATATACATGTTGTTTACTATTACAATACCTCTATTCCTTTCATTTTGATAAATATACAAAATAGGCATTTATTTTTGTCACATGTACATTCACTCCGTATCCTTTCATGCTTCCTATTTGCTGCAGAGTTTATCTTTCGTGCTGCGTGGAGTCCGTAGAAAGTCTCCCGGTGCTTGAGATTTATGATCTTATAATATTACAGTTATGGCGTGTTTGTCCGTGTGAGAATTTCTCATGCGTTTACTACTTCATTTATTTTTTCAATTTGGCTGTTCAATATTTTCATTGGTTTTACTAAAATGTTATAATCTGAACACACGACTATTTTTGCCCTTTCAACCAAAGTTACACTGCAAGGTTTGCTTACATCTATTTCGATGCGCCCCGTGTTGTCTATCGATGTTGTTTTTGTCCTTATTTTTGTCTTTCGTCGGGCTACTTAATGACAAATATTTGTAGGCATACATTGCCCGATTTTACTTTTTTACTCATTGATCGCTCCCGACATGTGTTGTTTCAATGACATATTTTAGTTGCGATCGATGTTGCTCAACAATTTTTATTCTCTTCTTGTAACCCTGGTGCTTTCAGCTGGATAACCCTGAGCATCGCCCAAGTTGGCACTCCATGGCGGGTGGGGAGAAAGGAAGTGACCGTGATGTAATTTTTGTCAAGAATACCGCTTAAGTGCACGCTAGGGGCCTTCTTGATCTCGCTTGAGGAGGTGAATATTGTTCACCTCTAGTTGAAGACCTTCAGGCGACATCAAGATGTAGACAGGAATAAAAGCCTGTCCTTGATAAACTGGATGTTTCTATGTATCGTGTGCGTTTTTGTCACATGTACATTCACTCTATATCCTTTCATTCTTCCTATTATAGACATAATTTGTTGTCTTACCGCAAAAATGGGAATCCCAGTTTCTGTTCGGGTCAACACCTATACAAGTACCATTAAAATAATCTGACCTTGTCTTTCTCCACAGCCTGTCCTAATAATATAACAATAAAATCTTTCGCTAATTATCCTTCCCAACAGGAAAACACACAAAGGAAAAAAAACAAACACTTGTTCGTAGACAAACTCACTACTAATTTGAATACAGTTTATTCAGTTGTTTTTTTCGGGTCTCTTGCTAAATGCACCGCAAGAATTGCCTATATTTTAGTTTTAGTGTTTCACATTTAAACTGCCGACAATGTTGTTTATACATTGCAACATATAGGGAGTCAAACCATAACTTTGATTCTTTGTATGGTTCAAAAGATGTTGAATGTTAACCTTCAAGTGGTAGTTTTGTATTTCTGGCCTAAAAACTTACTCCTTCATGAGATAAAGTTGGCCATCTAAATTTTATTAAACCATTCCAGGCTCAGATTCCCCTCGTATGATCCCTATCCCACGAGTGCACAAGCTAGCGACAGTGTTTCCACGCCTTTAGAATCTGCTTGGCATCTCGTAACTAAGAAATTTCTTTTTTTGTTGGATGACCACATCAGAAGGGTGAAGACTATAATTTTTCTACCCTTTAGTGCTATTCAGAGACCTCTCGAATATCAGTTTACTGATACTGGAGATTAATCTCATGTGGCAGGTCACAGCTGTTTAATCCTCATAAGTCGAGTCTTTACAATAGTTTTCTGATGAGTATGTCTTTCTCTATGTCGGAAATTTAGCATATTTTAGATTAACTTGGAAACAAACCCAGTGACCTATATTTTTGCCGTTCTGAAGTAGTATATTTTCAGAAGCAGACGATATCTAAATTTATTAAAATCGCAAATATGAGCACTCATTTAAAGATTGTAAAACCTAATTTGTACGTAATTGGACATTTTATGCCCCTTTCATCATTTTAAGTCATACATATTCAATGATTTCGAGAAAAAGAAATACTTTTTTTATATAACATTAACTTTTCTGTAAGTGTTTACAACCCTGACTTTGTTCTTTTGTTATTTTAGAAGTGATCAGATTGAATATTCTTTGTCAAATGAGAACTTAATTTTTCTTGATAAAAAGCGAAAATTATCAATGTTTAACCTCGATTTTCATGGAAACCTGATCAGTGAACCACTATTTTCTTTTATTTATTTCTTTTTTTTGAATTCTCGGTACTTGTTTTACAACATTTCTTAAAATTGCGAAAATGATGATATTACAAGGAAATGTTTAATATGACCTTTAGGATAAAAAGGAGAAAATTTCAAATGATTATTGTATTTCTTTACAGCTATCTCAGTCTGTAGAGTACTTCCACATAAAACGCATCCGGTTGACTAGGACTAATTTAAGAAAAAAGTTCTATTCTATGAGATAGATTTTAAATCTACCCTCCTTAAAACGGCACTAAATTATTCATAATTTCAAGATGAAACTAAAGGTCAAAGGGTACATTTATGCAGGTATTTGGAGTACTTCTCTGTTGTAACATATTCCTATTTAAATCATGGAAAACTTTTATCCATATCAGTTTGTCAAAATTTCTTCCTCGTCGTTACTGGTGGTTTCAGGGAGAAAAACGTCCGAAAGGTTTTCCCCTTAGGGTCACCAGAGCCAACCCCTAAAATATTCACAGATGCTTTTACTGACGGAAAGCGAAGTCATCCTACATGTAAGTGAGAACCGAACCGTCAGTCTAAAAAGAAGAATCCAAGGACAATGGCAACATCGAAAAAACAAAGAAACAAAGAGATTCCATGAGCACGACACAGTAAAGAAAATGAAAACACACAAACATACAAAATTAAACAACAAAGACCAAATAAAAAACCATGGGTTTAGATTCTGTGCTCAGGTGGAGTAAGCATCTCCTGCTTCTTATAAGAAACCCGCCATGTTAAACAAGTCAACTCCGGTAGTAAAGTCAAATCTGGTAGAGGAAAAAAAACTTTAGTGGCAAAGACAAAGATATGTTGTCGTCCGGGAAACAGAATTCTCATAGCGGTCTACAAGATCGTGCTGTCGACAGTAAAACTTCTGTTACCCTTGCTTAAATAGCCTATTTGTAAGCAACCAAGCTCTATCAAGGTAGTCATTGTACCGACCACAGTCCCGTGAGTAGCGAATGCGTTGGGAGATACAAACTCCAAATACAGGTGCTTTAGGAATGTTGCTATAAAGAAAGGGAAGTTGACTATTGGAAAAGTGAAGTCATCGCGTTTGTAATACATCTACTGCGCTTCATTAAAGATATGCTTCAATCAATACTGCCATAATTCCTATGAAACTTCAAAATAATGCATTCAATTCTTTATAATTGTTTACGACCTTTCAAAAGCTACTGTAAAGATGCTGTCGGACACTTCCAAAATGAATAAAGGGGGTTTGGTGCGCCATAAAACCGGTTTAGTGGCAAAGACAAAGATATGTTGTCGTGCGGGAAAAGACCTTTCAAAAGCTACTGTAAAGCTGCTGCCGGACACTACCGAAATGAATAAAGGGGGGTTTGGTGCGCCATAAAACCGGTTTGAACAACCATTTCTTTTAATATACCTGTACCTAGTCGGGACCATTGCGGTAGACAATTTTTCCAGTGCTTTCCAACTGATTTGTCTTTTGTATCATGGACTTCGGCTCTTGACCTCTCTGCTCGGTAATTTTGTTATTATTCCCATTTCCTTTACCTGTGTCACTTTTATGGACACATTCTGCTGTTGTGCAACAATCACACACCTACACTGTTAAGAGAATCTTGATGTAATTTTATAAATAGATTCGGTTTTCGGGGCAACATGTTGTTTGTTTTAGTAGGGTTATATTGTGGTATGGGATCCTTATTTCCGTCTTAATAAACACTTTTGTTTACGGGACATACCTTCACGGATTTTGACTTCTGCTGTTCACATCTAATAATTTTATGTTATTTGTGTCAAGAAATTCCATGATAACAAAATAAATTTTAATTACCATTAAGACCATATTCCTGTTTGAAGACGGACTGTTATGAAAACAGATCACTAGTTACTGATTAATCATTATCAACCAAGTGCGAATCGACGCGTAATTATGATAGTCTACAGAATATATGCTATTGTTGAAAAAGTCATTATTGCTGTCGTAGACATTATTGATTTTATAACAGTAATAATTTCTTTATCGGAAATGCATCTATTGTTTAGACTCTGATAATGATCCCATCGATTAGCACTTGGTCGATAGTCATTATGTCGAAAACAACAAATCATTTTTAAGAATTGAAACATAAATACATTTACTCCATATCCTTTCATTGCTTATTTAAGATTGGAATTTGTCTCTCCTGCAGTGTGGAGTCCGTATTGATTCCATGTGCGAGAGATAAATGCTCTCTATATATTTCAATTATGGTGTACTTATGGTGTACTTGTTCTTAGGAGAATTACTCATACGGATATACTATCATACCTTCAAATTTTGGCATTTATTATTTTTGTAAATTCCCAATGTCATTCTAGCCATCTGCTTATTGTGTCCACATTTAACTATTTCATAATGCAAAGTTTTCTTACAATCGACTTGATGAGTGCCCTGTGTTTGTCTATATGTTTTAATCGACCTATAGCTTAGGACACCGGTGCTTTTGTCGGACAACGTATAGGGTCTGTAAGTCTCGTCATGTGACACCGAGAAATCACGATGAAATTGTAATTTGAAAACATTTCCCGCCAAAATATGACGTTTGAGGATTATGACGTTCAAAGTTTTTGTTTGAAACGTCATATATTTTTGTTAAAAATGCAACTTCCGGGTACAACTAAAGTGCCCGGAAGTTTCAAAAATAGACGAGACTTACAGACCCTATTACAGTGATTGCAAGAACACTTTGCCAGTTTCATTTTTTTTTTGTCGATGATCCGCTATCCATGACTACAAAGACATAGCGTTGTTCGACTAGCACAGATTATACAGACTTTCTCATTACACATAGTTATCTCCGTGATCGCCTTATTAATCGAGGCTTCAAAATATTCCGTCTCATAAGATCATTACAATACAAAGATTCTTTGATAGATATTAGTCCCTTGTGGAAAAAATTCAGTCCGAACTCTGATTGAAGATTCTTTTGTTACTTAGTACTGGGAAGATCATTTCTTTTAACTGTATACGACCTTTCAATAGCAATTGCTATTGAGTTGCTACCAGACACTATCGCAATGGAAGGGGATGATTGGCACAACATAAAACCGGTTTAACCCAATATTTCTTTTAAAGTGCCTGTACCTAGTCATGACTATTGCAGTTAACAGTTTTTGCAGTGGTTTCCACCTGATTTGCCTTTTTGTCTCATGAACTTCGGCTCTTGACAACTCTGTTGGATATTTTTTATTACCCTAAACCCACCTGTAACAAAGAATTCTACTCAAGCCGTTGCTAGGGGCCGTTTTGAACTTTCTATGAGGTATGAGCAAAGATTATTGTTGAAGGTATCATGGTGACTTCAAGATGAAGAACAACAAGGAAAGCGATGTTCCTTTGATTGATTACCATGTATTTGTAGAGACTTTGTTTCATGTACATTTACTCCATTTCCTTTCATTCTTTGTTTATGATACCCATTTGCTAATATATCACACGTATTCATGTACTACATAGTTACTTCAGTACATTTCAAAATAATTATGAAAGTAAAATATACATGATTTTACTACTTACCTCTGTCCATGTATATTCATATCCATCCACATTAACCACGGGTACAATATACCATATATATCCATCTACCATTTTCTTAATGTCAGCATCAGAATCATACCATTCCAACATCTTACAAAGAGAAAGTCCAATAAATTGTAATATGTTTAACAAATGGTATAATCGTAGGTACTTTTAAATTTCTATAATTTCTAATGTGAGGGTTTTGTCATGGTCTTCCTTTTTTAAAGTCCAAAATGTAACAAAAAATGGTATGTATTCGTCTATTATTTAACAAACAAAGAAAATCTAACTTACGAATAAATTTAGATTTATTTGTAACCTGACAATAAAAATCATTATGGGTCATTGTTTGTGTTTCTTGTTATTTTCCCTTTTTAATTGTGTTCAGTTGTTCAATAAGTTGGTCTGACATTCATTCGCTTATTTTGCAAATTGATTACTGTCCTATTCCTACAGTTTTTCCACCTTTTTATATGTCCCAACACTTTCTAATGAAATTTTGGTAATATTGTCATTGGACTCGTCTGACCGTTTGTCAGCCATCTACTCCTCCTACATTTTTGCAGTTAGGGTTTTAATTTTGTTTTAGAATTCTTGTATGTAGTTTGTAGACTTTGAACAAAACACCAATATGTCGATTTTGAAAAAGACCCCAAGATGTCGATTTTGACGAAGACCCAAGAATGTGGATTTTAACGCATAGGGCTCATCCTTATTTTTGGATTTTAAAAAATTTATTTTGTTGCAAAATTGTTGCAAATAGTCTGTAGATTTGAAAAAGGTTTCGGAATTTTGATTCCAGTTCCAAGTTTGGAAAATTATCAGAAAATGTCAAAACTCATATCTTTGGCAAGTGGTTGGTGAACAAAATGATTCTGAATATTTAGATTAAAAAATGTGATTGCAATTTTATTAAATGTCCTGAAAGTCTCAAAGACCACTTATTTTTTAAATTCTTAAAAGCAACAATAAAAGACTTTGTAGAGACTTTGTCTGATGTGCATTTACTTTATGTCTTTTCATTGTTTATTTGAGAATTTGTTTCTACTGGAATTTCAAAAAATAATTGATTCCAGTTTTAATAAATTTCATGAAAGTCTCTCAAGATAATAGCTTTTGAACAAACATTTTCACTTATTATATTAGAAAATTATTTGATTTCAATTTTAGTTATTTTCTAAAATTATCAAGGACCACAAACTTTTTGGAATTCCACCAACAGAAACTAATAGATCTAAATCTTTTTGAACTTTCTTCCCGAGTTTGATTAAATTTTTTATATTAATTTCAAAATTATTTATTTCCCTGACATAGAGAGTGATATTCCTACTTTCCTGCTAACGTAGTGTATATATGAATGCCAAGAGAGGACACCCTAAACAATCATTAAACAGTTTTGTCCTGTTTTGGTATCAATGTAACAAATAACAAAACATAGAAGTTACTGTTAAGGATGGTCACTCCTCAAGTTTTTTATATCAAGGATTTAATTTTTTTATTTTTATTTATTAGAATATGGATCATACAACATTTTAAGCCGAAAATGTTGATAGGTTAGTGTGGCCGTTGTTTAGATTTAAACGCCTGAAATTTTGGCGGGAAACCAAACTTCTCTGGACTTTTCTTTCACTTTGCATTACGGTAATCAACCTTTGAAATGCAATGAAGGCATATCAAAAATTTCATCCAGTTTTGTCAGAAGTTTACTGAAGATGTATACTCTCATATTTTGAAAAGAAAATTGGGGGTCGGTGTGCAAATTTTCTAATGCATAGTAATGTATAAAACAAGAGAATTCCGGAAGTCAGAGACAGTTTCAAAAACCTGAGTAGTGACCATCCTTAATTTAGTTTCTGCATATACACATTTCGACAACTTATGTCTCTTCAGTGCAGATCAAATCAAAACATTCGGAAATCCATACAACAAAATATGTGTAAAAGTTGATAGGGAACAAATTACCAATAGGATCTCAATAAAAAAGCCGAATCAGCTAAGAACAGAGCTATGCAGAAGGAAAATACTCCTTAGTTTTTAACAAAATTTTCTTAAATTAAGATATTGCAAGTTTTCAAATAAAATCGGTTTTCGGGCCAGCATCCAATTACTGGTTTATGGTTTTATGAATACCCTCGGGACAAACAGTCGACCAGCAGAGGCATCGACACAGTAGTAATAATGAACAAAATACAAGAGTTACTGTAAATTTATTTACAGTCAAGTAATTACTGATGACCACTCAACGTATTGATGTAGTATTTTTTTCGTATATTAATAGAACTTTTGCTGGTAGGAACACGACATAAAAGTCACATTTTTCCTCTACCTCCAATTGTACAAACGAAATGAATGCTTTTGAACTTATTTGTACTTTTCGGCGAATTCAATTTAATTTTTCTTGAATTTTGGTCAAAGTATATTCTAAGCTAGTTATGCTTCTCATATATATTTATCTAATATTTAGGTGTTTTCAATAATTCACAAAAGATGTCTGTATGTATGGACATATTGTATATTTTAAGAAAACTACAATAATTCATACCTTCTCTGTCATATACATTACGGTAGCTGGTGAGATCCATTCCCTGGCATGGATCCCTCCTTCAATAAAGAAACCACTCTTCTGAGGATTAACTCCTGTGTCGATCTGTTGGGTAAATGACATTTATTGTGTATGCATTCGGTATGCTTTAGAACTCAAAACACTTTTATATCATTTTTTCATCAATTTAAAATGCAAATTGATGGCAAATGTATATGTCATGTACTTTCATTTTTACTTGGTATGCTCTTAAAAAATGGAAAAAAATTGGCGAGCAGACACCAATAGAAAATTAAACGCAATTTCACATCACCGTCGAAAGTTAAAGTTGTATATCTGGTAAATTCTGAGATCATGTGTGCAGCAGCCTATGCGATGTTATATGAGTTCCTATCGATGTTTACGTTTGTCTTTTGTATTTTTATTGTAGGTTTTTTGTTTTTCTTTTCTTGTACAGTTCCTATTTACTTTGAGGCATGTGGCTATATTTTTCGACCATTGCAGGTGTTTTAATCTATTTTACACAGAATTACATTTAATCCTTTTTTATTTTCTAACTAAGTGGTTAACATTTTTAAGTCATCTGAACTTAAAAATAAACCCTCACTTGATTCTTGCAGAAAATGAATTTTTAAATGATAGGTAATGAAGTTTGGTAGAATAGGAATTTTTTTGTTAACGCACCAAGTCTGGCTTGCTGCGAGGCTAAATATCCCAACCTTCCACTTGCAGATATGTTGTGATCTTGTCATGATCTTATTAATCGTTACACAATTTTGTTAAGAATGAGTGAGACATTCAGTTGTATTTCAAGATAATTGCGTTCAAGGACGATCAAGACCTCTTCAGTTTATCAAGATCAAACACGATAACTGTCCTAAAAGGCAATCAAGTGCAAACTAGAGGCTCAGATACTGAGCCTGAATCGCTCATCTGTCAAAGATACTTTTAAACCATGCCTATGCCGATGACCAAAGATGTTTTTCCTATAAGGTCTAATGTTAAGCTATGTTCTCTACTGACATCCATGTTTTTTCAGATTCAATTGAAATACGTATTCTTTGTTAATATCTTTCCCTACATAACTTCGGTATTTTGTTATCCAATATAGTTAAGTTAAATTTACTGTAGTGGTTTCAGGGTAGATAAAGAAAATGAAGATTTTCCATAGCATTCCATGTTAAACTATGTTCCGCACTAGCCACCATGTTTTTTTTTATCGGATCAAAACAAAATAAGCAATCTTCCATACATCATTTTTGTAAAATTTGGTTGAATTTGCTTCATTTGTTTCAGAGGAAAAGATGAAAATGTGATTTTCCCATAGGGTCCAATGTTAAACTATGATCCGTGCTGGTGGCCTTCTTTTTTATTGGATCGGAACGAAATGAACTATATTTGTTAAGTACATTCCATACTTCATTCCTGCAAAGTAAGTGAGAACCGAACCGTCAGTCTAAAAAGAACAATCCAAGGACAATGGCAACGTCGGAAAAACAAAAAAACGAAGACATAACATGAGCATGACACAGAAAAGAAAATGAAGACACGCACATATACAAAAATGAACAACACGGACCCAATAAAAACCATGGGTGAGATCAGGTGCACCGGTAGAGTAAGCATCTCCTGCTTCTTATAAGACACCCGCCGTGTTGAACATGTCAACTCCGGTAGTAAAGTCAAATCCGGTAGAGGAAAAACAAACTTTACTGGCAAAGAGAAAGATCTGTTGTCATCTGGGAAACAGATATCTCATAGCGGTCCACAAGATCAAAGTTAGGTTACATTTGCTTCAGTGGTTTCAGAGGAGAAGATGAAAATGTGATTTTCCAATGGGTCCAATATTTAACTATGTTCCATGCTGGCAGCCATGCATTTTATCGGATCCAAACGGAAGGAGCAATCTTTGTTAAAGACCTTTTAGTGCATCATTCCTATAATTAAAGTATGGTTGAATTTGCTTCAGCGGTTTCAGAGGAGAAGATGAAATGTGATTTTCCCCATAGGGTTCAATGTTTAAACGAATGTCAGCGCTGGTGGCCATGTTATTTATTGGATCGGAACGAAATGAGCAAACTTTGTAAAGGACTTTCCATACATCATTCCTGTATAGCTTGGTTAATTTTGCTTCAGTGGTTTCACAGAAGAAGATGAAAATGTGATTTTCCCATAGGGTCCAATGTTAACCTAAGTTCCGCGCTGGCTACCATGTTTTTTATTGAATCCAAACGAAATGAGCAATCTTTGTTGAGGACCTTCCATACATCATTCCTGTAAAGTTTGTTTGAATTTGCTTCAGTGGTTTCAGAGGAGACGATGAAAATGTGATTTCCGCATAGGGTACAATGTTAAACTATATTCCGTGCTGGCGGCCATGTTTTTTATCGGATGGGAACGAAATGGGCAATCTTGTTGAGGACCTTTAGTACATCATTCTTATAAAGTTTGGCTGAATTTGTTCCAGTGGTTTCAGAGCAGAAGATGAAAATGTGATTTTTCCTATAGGGTCCAATGTAAAGTTCCGCTCTGGCGGCCATGTTTTAATCGGATCCAAACGAAATAAACAATCTTTGTTATGAACCTTCCATACATCATTCCTGTTAAGTTTGGTTGAATTTGCTTCAGTGGTTACATAGGAGAATATGAAAATGTGATTTCCCCATAGGGTCCAATTTTAAACTATATTCCGTGCTGGCTGCCATGTTTTTTTTTCGGATGGGAAAGAAATGAGCAATCTTTGTAAAGGACCTTCCATACTTCATTCCTGTAAATTTTGTTTGAATTTGCTTCAGCGGTTTCAGAGAAGAAGGTGAATTTGTAGTTTTTCCCATAGGGTCCAATGTTAAAACTAAGTTCAGAACGGATCGGAACGAAATGAGCAATCTTTATTGAGGACTTTAAGTACATCATTCCCGTAAAGTATGGTTGAATTTGCTTCGGTGGTTTCAAAGGAAAAGATAAAAATGTGATTTTCCCATAGGGTCCAATGTTTAACTTAAGTTCCGCGCTGGCGGCCATGTGTTTTACTGGATCCAAACGAAATGAGCAATCTTTGTTGAGGACCTTACATACATCATTCCTGTAAAGTTTGGTTGAATTTGCTTCAGTGGTTTCAGAGGAGAAGATGAAAATGTGAAAAGTTAACGGACGGACGCCGGACGACAGACGACGGACGCCAAGTGATGGCAATAGCTCACACTGATCCTTTGGGTCAGGTGAGCTAACAAGATAAAATCGAGATCTTGTTTGATCTTACCAAACTGAAACTCTTCTTGATCGTTTCTAAACGCAATTAAAAGGTGGATCTTATTTGATCTTAAAGTATCTAAATACTTGATCCTCCTTGAAATCCGTTATCTTGAAAAAATCGACTTAAAATTTTACACTGTCTTAACAAAATTGTGTTAAGACTGTCAAGATGGTGATAAAATACAAATGGCCAAAACAAGATCATATCATATCTGTCAGTGTTATAATAATAGTAACAAATCAATTCACTCCGGAGATGTCAATCTCTTTTGTTGCATCTTCTGGGGCAACGGCAGTAGAATACCGAAGGAACAAACGGGTGAAATTCACAAAAATCGAAGTCCAAAGACAGGGCAAAAACGAGAACACAATGACGTTAGACACAAAAACAATAACGTTAGACACATACAAAGCACAGAAACAGAAATTACAACATTCAGAACAAAGGCACTCACAATGTGAACTCCAGTGAAACTGAGAGTGACATCAGGTGCCCCGGAAGGGTAAGCATGTCCTGCTCTGTTAATAGCAGCCGTCACACTGAGAGTGATTCAATCCGGGAAAATGTCAAAGTCGGTAGTCAAATCCGGGAAGACGTGAATCTAGCTGAAAATGTCCACTTTCATTTGGGATACTGACACGTCATATCTTTCAATGATGCTATGGTGACGGCCATAGAATTTCTTGAGGGATGAAATTAACAAAGGTTGAACAAATCCTTGACTAAGCAGCTTTTGGGACAGTGTTTTTGCTCTATTAAAAAAATCACTGTACAAACTACATGCTCGACAGTAACGAATCAACTGTGAAATGTACACTCCATAGGCTGGAGAGGTAGGTATATTGCTGCTAAGAAAGAGAAAGTTCACAATGGGGAAATTAAAATCATCACGCTTGTCATATAGCTTAGATTTCAAACGTCTATCTTCGTCAATATACAATAAAATATCTAGGTACGAAGCTGAAGTAGGTGTTTCAGTTGTTTCTTTAATTTCAAGCTCATTTAGATATATCTGGTGTAAATACTCCTTAAATTTAGGATTATTAAGAGAAAGTACATCGTCTATGTAGCGGAAGCTGAAATTAAAGGACTGGGCTAAATGTTTTTGTTTTATTTGAATAAGCCCTTATAAAAACTTGGCCTCGTACGAGAAAAGGAAAAGGTCAGCTAAAAGCGGCGCACAGTTTGTTCCCATAGGAATCCCTATTTTCTGTTGGAAAACACGAAGTCCAAATTCGACAAAAATATTGTCGATCAAAAATTCTAACATTTTGATTACGTCAGTCTCAGTGTACTTCTTATTTGAATCGGTGTGATTCTTAACAAAATATGTCTTGTCTTTCCTTATAACTAAGCAGGTGTACCTGCGTTCTCCATTTTTTGTGCAGAAACATTGGTGTATTAAATCTGAAATTACTGTTTTCAGTTTATTGTGTGGCAGGGTTGTATAAAGTGTAGAAAAGTCAAAAGTTTGAATGCTATGGTAATTGGTAAGACTGGTTGAGGATAGCTGTTCAAGGAGATCTTTTGAATTCTTAAGAATCCACATTTGATTCACACCCCTTGTGGAGTAAGCTTTATTACAGTAATTTTTCAGGCCATCTCTGATTGCGGTGAACAAAGTAGTGAAGAGCTGTGAAAGAGGTTTAGTTGTGCATCTGGAAGACCCGGCAATGAATCTCCGTTTGTAATGATTCTTATGGAGTTCAGGTACCCAGTAGACGTAAGGGAGTTGATTGTTTTCATCATTAGCTTTTGTGCCAAATGATGCTAACACTGAAGTGTGATTTTTTACAATCTCATCCCTCGATATTGTAGNAGGGGTATAAGTAGGGTTTCCAGATGAACTGTTGATGCCCATCTCCTTCACAAGGCAGTTGAGATAGTGTTTCTTACACACAAACAATATGTTGTTAGAGGCTTTGTCTGCAGGGACAATGGCGTAATTTTCATGGAGGTTGGACAGAGTTCTTTCTACAAGGGGATCTTCAAATATACCGGGATTATTTGTTTTGCATAAATTCCGGCTATTATTCCTGAGTTATATTATTACCAATGAATCAGCTGTACGGAGCACACGTACCGATAAACAAAATCGAAAAAAAATGAACATAAATCTGTCCATTTACTCAGTCACTTTTCTATCAGATTATATCTATTAAAAGACTTTCTCATCTTTTTACATTCTCATCTCTCAATGAGTACTTCTTTTTTTACTACTTTTGAATGATGGCTTTCCGTAATATTTTAAGCTCACCTGGCCTACAAGGCCAGGTGAGTTTTTTGCCATCACTTTGAGTCCGTCGTCTGTCGTCCGTCGTCTGTCTGTCGTCCGTCGTCTGTCTTCCGTCCGTCCGTCAACAATTTCAAAAATCTTGATTGTAACCAAACTTGACCTGAATCATCACCAGGGTATGCAGTTTCAAAATTTAGCCCGAGGACCGAACAACATAGCCGCTGTTACTAAAAATAGAAAATAGGGGTAAACTGCAGTTTTTTGCAAATAACTCAAAACCGTTACAGATAAGAGGAGAAAATGATCACCATGGCAAGATCTACCCGCCCTACAATTTTGAAGATAATCCGAAAACCCGTCTTGGAGTTATTGCCCTTTTTCCGAAAATTTTTCAAAAAATTGTGAATTTTTTAATTTTTTATTTGAAAGAGGTCAAGTGTAAATTGCAAAAATGTTCAGCATATCAAGATTTACCAAACCTGAAATTTTGAAGAAAATCCAAAAACTCTTGTAGGAGTTATTTGCCTTTTTTCACAGAATTTTCAAAATTTTCCTATTTTTACTTTCCAAAACTATAGAAGATTAAAGGTAACTGTAATTTGATGAAATGTTTGCCATGCTGTGGCGACTTCAAAACTGCTGTTGAAAATTGTTCGTTGACAGCCATTTTCAAAATTGTCGCCAAAAAGGGCAGGAAAATTCACATTTACAAAATGATGTTTCAACTTCAGAACTGGTATCGAAAGTGGTCCTTAGCAAGTGGCAATTGAAAGCCAGGTGTGCAATACATGCTCCTGGGAGCCTCTGGCATTCTTATGCTGATGGTGAGAGTTTTTTCGTTGAAACACGTGTAGAGCATAACAGAATTTATTGTTCATTTTGCCACTTAAGTATTTTTATGTTTTGAAAGCATTTTGACGATGCCACTGCTGATGTACAAGCGGTCTCCGAGGGTCTTGACCAGTCCAATAGTCAGTCTTGTTTGACATGAAAATTTGCCTTGCGTTTTATAGAAATTTGCTTTTTGTAAACATTTTAACCGATTAAAAATACTCAGGCGTCATTCTGGGTATGGCACTTGGTTGATGTATTTGGTACTGGGTTAAGTTTCTTTATTTCGATGATTTTGGTAATGTACTACTTTTAAAATATGGCTTTCCATATAATTTATTCTAATGGTGCTGATGAGAGGCTCCTCCTTTGGTATTTTGTTTTGTATTTTTTACACAACAGGTAATCATTAAAATCAACAACAAAGTACTTACTTGAATTAAGTTTATTTCGCGGCCTTCATACGATTTTCCTATTACCACTCTTTTAGCTATGTCGGAGTGTTGTGTTGTGAAGTCTGTAATCCATTGATTTATCTAAATATATTATATAAAATAACTTTATTCTTTTTGCTCTTTTTTCTTTAGATTAGAAAGAGTAAAATAAAATTGATTTTCTTTCAAAAAACGGAGAAGTAACTTCATATATTTATTTTTATTTTTCTAAGCTCGTATTGTCATTAGAAAATTGGATATTATATCATAAACCGTGCTGACCTACAAGAAGTTCAGTTACAGCAGTTAATTTCTGCAAATGTACATAATTTCCATCTTTCTCACGTTTTTAAAGTTTCAAGTCATTTTTGTTGTTTCGCTTTTCTTTCAACTTGTCACTGTATCTGAGGTCAAAATGTCCCCATTTCACAACTGCTTTCTGAGGAAATATAAGTTGTCAATAATACCGGTACTTAGTAGTTTTTCAATAAATTCATTGAAATTTAACAAGAATGAAACAATCAATAAACCTTTATTTTTATCCCCTTTTCTTTAAATAGTATTTTGAACTGACAAACGCCGACTGTGACTCAATATCCGACTTTTTCATTTGCAGTGTGACGGGTGTCATGTGTGGAGCTGATCATGCTTACCCTTTCGGAACGCCTTATAATACCTATAACTCTTTTATGTCGTGTACACTGATAGTTTCTTTCTGTTACATCTGAATTTCTATGCTTATAGATTTTTTTATTTTACAAATTTCTCGTTTTTTTTGTCTTTTTGCTGCGGTATTTGACACCAATGTATTCAGTACATACGCTTTGTAAGTTATGGTATACTGTAAAGTCAAAATGCTCCAATTTATCTCTGGGTTTAAATTTAAGTGGCTTGCGAGTCTGTTTATCAATATAATGTTGAACATTGTCCATAACAAGACGAGAATGCATTCCTATCAATCTGAATTTAGCAGCAATGTTACTATCTGGTGGTACAGAAATCTGAACAGGAATGTTGATCCCTCTTGGTAGCACCCAAAAGTCAACTCTTTCCTTTCTAGATTCATTATACAATCCTTGTAGAACTCTCAAATGGATACCGTTCTTTGGAGTGACTGCATACATCTTGAATCTTAAAGAAATAGACAAGTTCATTTACCATATACTCTCAATATTTATCAACTCGGGGTTTCTTATCAAAACTTTGTTGTAAATCACTTCTGGGGTATGAAAAATTCTATTGAATTTTTAAATAACTACAATGAACTCATCCATCGACAGTTATGATGTTTCCACTTTTTATACAACCCTTCCACATAAGCTGATTAAATCCAAATTGGGACAACTTATTATTAAATGGTCGTTCAAATTTTCTGGTCTGCAATTAATTTGTTCTAACAAAAAGCAAGGATTCTTCTCTAATAGTACATACAATAATAATTGTTCTTGGACATGTGATGATATGATTAATGCACTCAAACTTTTGCTTGACAACATTTTTTGTTCATATTTGGCAACACTATTTATCAACAGGTCATAGGTATTCCAATTGGTACAAATTGTGCACCTCTCAATGCAGATCTTTTTCTGATCTGTTACGAACGAGACTTCATGAAAAAAACGAAAACATACCAAACAGTGATTAACTTATTTCTATTTTCAATGATAAAAGCAGGTACAATGACGATATCCTCACTATTGACAATCCTCAGTTTTTATATTACGTAGACAACATTTACCCACAAGAACTGAAATTAAATAAAGGTTACAATGATTCCAAATACTGCCCTTTTCTGGATCTACCTATCATTATTGACTCTGGTAAAATAAAAACTAAAATATATGATATAAAAATTTGGCTTTTTCTATTTAGATCATTTTGGTTATTTGTTCTTTATCATTTTTGGTTAATGGACTTCCAAATATTTTTGATTTATCTGCACTGATGAGACATTAGTTATCGAAATGTGCATATGCAGAAAATAAATAAAGAGTAACTTCGGTATTTTGTTATAAAAAGGGATAATTTTGATTTCACTGTTACTAATTTCAGTTTTCTTGACGGCGACATTCCTTTAGCTCCATCCTACTGGGTGCAACTTTCTAAACTAGTACGATTCGCACGCGTTTGTTCTACTCTTGACCATTTCAATGAACGTAACCTTACTTTCACAGTAAAACTTTTACAACAGGGTTACAGATTTCATAAGTTGTGAAATACATTTAAGAAGTTTTATAATAAATACGAAAATTTGATATCTAAATAAGTGGCTTTGCGGTTTAGTTCAATGCATTTCATTTCAATGGTCAGCAAAAAAGTCAATGAGGCTTTATTTCGCGTAGATTTCTAACCATGAACATAGCGACTATTCCGATTTATGGTATTTTGTTTGGCTATTGAAGATCTTTTCAAAAATATATCATCTTTTATCAATATATAATTGAATCTTTTGATAGTCCTATACAAAATTAGGAAGTAAATCATAAAGGGCTAAGCGGATTCTACTTCGCCTTCTTAGACTATCGCTGTAGACATCAATCCTTAATTATATTAAGTATCTTCCTCTTAGAGCCATTCTAGATTGAATGATTATTTCGAAAAGGAATTTTCAAAGGACCATCAAGGAAAATGATTCCAAACGGTCAATACTTATGAAAAAAAGCTGCTAAACTGTTTGTACAATTAGAGTTTAATGGTTGATAAAAGCATTGTTTCCTCTGTTCTAAGAAACAATGAACCAATAGTTCCAATAAAGATAATAGATATATCTCAAATCCTTCAGGAAACATATGCAATGAAGAATTACCTTAAATTACATCTTGTTGTGTGATATATATCTTATTGACTGCTCAGTTCATATTTCAGTCAACCTAATAAACTTCCAAAAAAAAAAAATAAATTAAAATTAAACCAAGTAAAGCTACACTACTAAGAGCTATTTTGTTAATTTAAACTCTATCTACATTCTTGAGAGAACACAGTAACTTTGAAAAGCTGAGTGAAATTGACAACTTAAATTTTACATACCCATGATAGGTAACTTTGCCATGGACAATGGCCTCGACAGACAAACACAGAACAAAAATAAACGACTTCATCTTCCAAAATGTTTAGTTTGTCTGCACTTCACCAGAATTTAACAAAAACAAATATCATTCCTAATCTCATTCAAAATGCAAATACCAACATAAAGATAATGATATGATATGATGAGATATGATTATGAAATTATCATTTTATTTTGATAAATCGAGGTTAATGAACAAATAAAATGAAGAAATATTTTGGTGATCTAGTTCTCGATCGCCACAATTTACACTGAATTTGCTTTAAAATTTACTATGCAGTAGTATGTTGACCCCAAACAAGATAGCCCCTCCATATAATTTTGTCACATGGCCAACAATCAGTAGATAATATATTTTATTCGGAATCTTCGCATGTACGGATTCATATTCCATGTCTTTGTTTTATATCCCTCGAGCCGTAAGGCAAAGGGAATATAGAAGAGATATAGAGCACAGACAAGGAATATGGACCCGTATCCCCTGTGAAGCACGAATAGCAATTATATTCTGCTACAAGTGAATTTTGCATTTAAAAGCTTAAAAAAAATGTGATTTTGCTACCACATGCATACGGTCTCATATCCCCTGTCGAGCTAACCAATCAAATTGCAGGATTAACCTGGATATTTCACTTCTGCAGAATATATACAAATATAACTTTTATGTTTACAGATAAATTGATAATGTAAGGTCTAAAATACAAATGAAAATTTGCTGTTTATGTCTACTGAAAATGACATGTACATCCTCACATTGGAACCAAAAACTACATGATGAAAATAATAAATCTATCCTTTCAAGTCGTTGATTATCATAGTTCTACTGTCGAAAAGGTTAAACTTTAAAAGTTTGAGATGTAGCGAGAACTTTTATGTTTAACCCTTGAGACAGTAGAACTATGATAATCAACGACTTGCAAATAATAGATTTTATTTCTCTAATTCTAAAATTAATGACATTTTCATATGTTTTAGTTTCTACTCCGTCATGGGTCTCTACAATCAATACTGCGACGTCACCGGATATGAAATTTACATTGCAAAAGCAAATCGACCGTATGTGATTACAATGTATGCGTTAAGTAAATTCTTTTTACATTAATTTATACCGTCGAAAAAAATTTATTTAAGGTATATTTTGCTATTTGAAGAAAAGTTTGTGACCTTTTCAATATCCAATGAAATCGCGAAATCAAGTAACCCACACGTTGGAGAACACTTTGATCTCCTATGCTTTGAAATTGACGAGAGGAGCATAAGTATTAGAGAAATAGATAAACATAAGCTTTTTTTATTAAGCCTTTATTATTTAATAAGCCTTTGTGTGTCTTGTCTGTTTTCTACTTAGTTTACTTTATGTCTATATAGGAGTCTAGGATGGTGTTTGATTACTCTTTATTTAGGGGCCGACTCCTACCTGCCGTTGGGTGTCTTAACAAAATTGTGTTAAGACTGTCAAGATGGTGATAAAATACAAATGGCCAAAACAAGATCATATCATATCTGTCAGTGTTATAATAATAGTAACAAATCAATTCACTCCGGAGATGTCAATCTCTTTTGTTGCATCTTCTGGGGCAACGGCAGTAGAATACCGAAGGAACAAACGGGTGAAATTCACAAAAATCGAAGTCCAAAGACAGGGCAAAAACGAGAACACAATGACGTTAGACACAAAAACAATAACGTTAGACACATACAAAGCACAGAAACAGAAATTACAACATTCAGAACAAAGGCACTCACAATGTGAACTCCAGTGAAACTGAGAGTGACATCAGGTGCCCCGGAAGGGTAAGCATGTCCTGCTCTGTTAATAGCAGCCGTCACACTGAGAGTGATTCAATCCGGGAAAATGTCAAAGTCGGTAGTCAAATCCGGGAAGACGTGAATCTAGCTGAAAATGTCCACTTTCATTTGGGATACTGACACGTCATATCTTTCAATGNCCGAATAGAACTTTTTGCGGAGTGAACACGGTTCAATAGTCCCATATTTCATAATAGTGCTCTAAATCAGGATTTGATGTAAGGTTGACAATAAACAAAAAAAAATAATAATAGGTTCATGTCATGAGCTTGATTTTGAGATACATGTACAAGAAATTTAAAATTTGGCAGGAAATGTCTATTTCTATGTTTTTCATGGGCTTTGTACACAAATTTGTAAGTCTTGAAAATCGAGTGAAGGGGTAATGTCAACTTCCTATAATTTTGTTCAAAATGCCTTAATTAAAGTACATACTTTTAGAATATAACATGTTCATGGGCAAAATATTTTACATGATATTATATAGACAATAACAGTACATTGACTTGACATAAACGCAATATAAGGATGAATTTTAGAAACGCGGGAAAATGCGAGCCTGTGGCGAGCATTGTCTCCGTTTCGAGCCGAATCCTTATATCCCGTTTATGTCAAGTCAATGTACTGTTATTGTGTTTATACTACAACTATACCGAACCAAATTTCAGGTAAAATACATCGGTGAAAATGACAATTTCAAAAGAGAAGCGGACATCTTCAGGTTGTGATGAATCCATGCTTTCTTACAACGTCATGGAACAATTACTACGGAAACACATTGTTGACGTCATTGAAAAGGTGTTATACGGTCAGTGACTGTATATCACTTAATGAAGTTTACTTATGCGAACAGAGACGTTGCAGTATAAATAGAAAAAGACATCTGTAGGAGTCCGAAATCAACGGTGCACGGCAACTACTTTTAAATGAAATATATGAATCAAATTTGCAATTACTAAGCTCAAATTAAAAGATGATTGTCCAAATTTGTGGCAACAAACAATAATAAATATCTTTGTGATAAAGAGGCTTAACTGTTAGCGCATTTGCGATGTTCTTCACGATTATGAGAGGAAAAAAACACCACACACATACACATAGAGATATTAAAGTGAATTTAAGGGGACGACCATTTGATTTTCGGGAGGGGGGCGCTTGGGCGATTTTGCCTTGAAAAATTATTAATTTCCATGGAAATTTCGAACAAATTATTTATTTTCACATGTCACATCACAATATTTATTCACTATAATTGGCAACAAAAATTTATTCTTTAAATAGAAATCCAATTATTTAGTTTCATTACGAGTAGGATTAGAATATTTATTTTCACTGGTACCAGGATTAAATTATTTATTTATAAAATCGCCCAAGCCCCCTCCCACTGAAAATCAAATGGTCTTCCCCTAATTAAAAACATATCAAAAAGTATGGATTTGATTAGACAAAACATACATATACATTTACAAATGAGGAATACACAAAACACCGAAAAAGAAAAATCTGAAAACGCATGCATAAGATCTAATACAGAACAAAAACCTTAGTATAACCTAAAAAGCTTCTTAATCAATTGTCTCCGGATTGAATAACTGTTCGTGTTTCAAGACTATGTATGACGCTGATTTCATAGAACATTGTGACTACTGTCACGTCGTCGCTTTGGACCTTAGTAACAGAGTTTTCTGTAACTCTTTCGTGTTTTTTTGAAGAAAAGTTGCATTTTTCGCTACTAGTTAAGTAAAGGTCGAGCAACAAACTGTCAAGATGGAAAAGTTAAAGCAATGGAAGAAACGACTTGTGAATTTATTTAGCTGGAAGGGCCCAAGAACCGTAAGTTAAAAGACGTTATCATCTTTTTTTCTGAAAATGTATCTTAACGTGTATTTAATCAAAACTTTTTGTCACCCAAGATTAAAGAGCAAATTTATTATTTTTTAAAAATTTTGATTGGTGTTACTAACCGTAATAATTTCCATGAATGATGTTTTCCTCTTATGGCATTTCATTTTGTTCTCGATCATTTTGAGTTTCAAGATTTGTTTTCCTCTGCACTGATCATGTATATATAAATTCCGAAATAGAAAATAGTATTACTAACTATAATAAAATAATAGAGATTTGCGGTTTGTATAGGATATTTGCGCTTTTTAAAGGACATTTGTGCTTTTTAAATAGACATTTGAACTTTTTCAAAATCGGACATTTGAAAAGGGGAAGGTTTTGGTACCCACAAACCGGTTTAACCCTACCGATGGCTTTTCCTAGTGTCCGGCTGTCCCGAGTTCCTATCGTTGTTTACGTTTGTATTTTGTCTTTTATTTGTTATTTCTAGTGCAGTTCCTTGGTACATTGTGACATGTGACTGTGTTTTTATTGTGCAGTTCCTTGGTACATTGTGACATGTGACTGTTTTTCTAGTGCAGTTCCTTGGTACATTGTGACATGTGACTGTGTTTTTATTGTGCAGTTCCTTGGTACATTGTGACATGTGACTGTGTTTTTATTGTGCAGTTCCTTGGTACATTCTGGCATGTGACTGTGTTTTTATTGTGCAGTTCCTTGGTACATTGTGACATGTGCCTTAGTTTTTATTGTGCAGTTCCTTGATACATTGTGACATGTGACTGTGTTTTTCATACTGTGCAGTTCCTTGGTACATTGTGACATGTGACTGTGTTTTTCATCCTGTGCAGTTCCTTGGTACATTGTGACATGTAACTGTGTTTTTATTGTGCAGCTCCTTGGTACATTCTGGCATGTGACTGTGTTTTTATTGTGCAGTTCCTTGG